>JBBMOE010000062.1:1923685-1939199 GCA_037975065.1 Chaetodon trifasciatus | reverse complement strand
CCCCCGATGTTCACCACGGCCTGTAGCTGCCACCCCCCCCACCCGCCGCCATTAAGAATTGATCAGCAGCGTATGCACATTTAATAAGTGTTTATTCCACACTTGTTCTCAGATATAAGTGTTTGTAAATGAGTTTGTCAACAGCTATAACTCCTGATGCTGCAGCACAAACACGATGATAATCTAATGTAATAATAAAACATATTTACTGTTGCACTCATAGCAGAGTTGACAAATGTTGTGCATTAATAAACACCTAAAGGCTTCTTTCATCTTCATACAACTGTATTATGGTTTGTTATGAAGCTGATATTTAATGTTTACTTAGAGGTTATAATGCTGAATATGAAGATTAAATGAAGAGAATTTAGTCGCACGCAGTTTGTTTAATCACATGTCTTTCATGATTGACCAATAATACTTCAGCTGTATTTGATGCTAAGGTAACACTTTTAATCCTCTTATTTAACAATAATATATAGTACATTAAATTAATGTTTGGTCAGAAAATCCACAACCACGCATCATTTACTGCTGTACAAACCTTTAATGTTTTCTTCATAGTGAATATTGAATATTGTGATCACAGTAATCAGTTTCAACACATTTAGACCTACCAATAAAGGGTTTTTATTAAAGGTTAATACGTCCTCCATCACACACTGTAGAATTGTTGTAAGCCATATTCTTGATGTTGCTCTTCTATTTTCAGCAAATCAAGTTGATGTTCTGAGATTTATCCACACAAATACTGTTATTAAGCATCATGAATTAGTGTGCTTAAAAAGGCTCAAATACAAACTCAAAGCGTCCGTGTGTGTCCTCATAAACATAACTGTGTGTTACAAACCTCAGTGTTTGTGCTGCTGATCAGGTTCGTGCGAGTTACTGAAAAATAGTTACAGTTACGAGTATTTCAAAAGTAACTACACCAAAACCTAAAGCGTGACTGCAGTAAGTAACTTATTTTTTATTTATTTAGTTACAGTTTCCAGCCGTAGCTGCAGACGTTGAGCCTGGCCTTTGTTTTCAGGACTCTCATGCGTAGGAGGTCAAACAGGCTGATGGCGTTTCAGGCTGCAGTCGTTGTCAAAGTCCACGTTTCTGGTCCCTGCGAGACGTTTCCTTCCAAACGGCGTCCAGGCGGCCTCTCTTTGCGGTACGAGCTCCTTGTTTTGTCTCTTTGCCGCTCAGTCGCTCAGTCCTTTGTCACGTTCACTCTCCTCCATGTTTGTTTCTGCTTTCATTCGTGTCGAATGGCGAAACATTTTCCCATCATGCACGCCTAGTTTGTTGTTTTGTGTGCTTTTTGTTAGTGTTTGTTTGTTATGTATCTGCGCAGAACTTGGTGGTTTACGTGCAGGTTTATAGTTTAAGCATCAGCGACGTGGCTGTTAGCGTTTCTTGGCCTCAGTGTTTTACTCCTGTGCGAATGTGTTGAATTGAAGTATATTCCATTAGAACAGACTGCATTTGTTCAGTTAATTAGATTTCAGTAATCGTAGTTGCTTTATTAAAAGTGAGAAAGTAATTAGTTACTTTTCTAGTTACTGGTGTAAGTAGTGGAATTGGAGTAACGCTCCCGACGCTGCTGCTCATACAGATGCGAGCGCTTTTGCTAAGTTTTAGCCGAAAGTTAGTTTGAATACCCAAAAATCTGAGTGAGTCCTCCATCCGTCTGCTTCCCGATGCTGAGTGTGTGTTTACAGTTTGGAGGGGAGGAAGGGTGAAGAGGAGGAGGAGGAGGAGGAGGAAGAGGAGGAGGGGTGCAGGCTTGGAAGCAGCTCAGAAGATTCCTCAACAATGAAAACCAGATGATCGTGTTCTTTCGGTTACGCCATCTGCGTGCGTGTGCATGTGCGAGCGTGTTTTCTCAAAACTTTATTGCTAACACATTTGGATGACCGAAGTTGGAGTCGGCTGTACTTTGGCAGCGATGACACAATACTCAAAGGCTTTCCTCCTTGCAGTCAGACTTGTTTTTCAGAGCCTTCCCTCCCTCCTTCCCTCGTCCGTCCATCCTTCCTCCTCTTCCCTCGCTCGGCCCTGCAGCGGGTTGCACAGAGGTGAGCGTGTGTGGGATGGCGTTGCCGTGGGACTGACAGGGAAACAACGATTTTCTCCGGCCAGTAAAACCAGCTCACGGTTGTCAAGAGTGGTGCCGAATGTTATGAAACAATATCTTGGCAGGCTGTTTTCCCTCCCGCCCACTGGATAGAAGCAAGAAGTCATAGTCTGTAAAGCACACATCCAGAGATGATGACATCCCTGGCTCTTATTAATGCCGTTAGCTTAGTTAGGAGTTTGTTTTTAGCTCCAGTCTACAACCTCCTACTCCACTACAAGCTTGCTGAAGGCTTATTTTTGTCAGGTTTGGTGAGTTTTTCTGGTAGATCACTGAAACAAAATGGAAAAATGGAAATAAAAGTGATTGCATGCTGTAGTGGCTGATATAGAACGGCTGCAGAGGGAACATATAGCTGAAGTTGTTCAGTGCTTTTTGTGCCTTTGATTTAATTTGAAATGTGACTTACAGCACAAAGCATGTCGATCAAAACGAACAGGACGTGCTTTTATTTACTCTGTTTATTTGCATATGAACAGGCTCAGTCCTACCATGCAGCAGCTGGACTTAAAAAGCAGGAGCCTTGAGGCAGAGATCAGGTGCAGGGCGACCAGGTGTTTCATTCACCTGCAAGGAAGGCATCAAAAAACACAGGAATCCATGAAAATCAATCCATCATACACCAGTTTGTTTATTACAAAAGAATCATTTAAGACCTGATCAGCAGATTAAAGACACCAACACCTCGACCCGAGTTGATTTTTTTTATGGCGCAGCTCAAGCGAGACAGGAAGCGTCGGAGCGTGGAATGGTGTAGTGGATTCGGTAAATTTTCAAAATAAAAGACCCGGCGCAGACTCACGATCGTGTACCAACAGTAAACGCACAGCGATCAGCGCGCAGGTATCAGGGAAAAACGATCAAAAATCAGAGCAAGCTAACAAAATCAGGGAGGCCAAACGCTCTGCTTCTGGAACGCACCCGGTGGGGTTTGCAGCCGTGTGGAGGACAGAATAAAGACGCAATGTCCCGGAGACGCGCTCAGTGAAATCTGAGGGTTAGTTCTCCTCTGATAAAGCTGTAATACTTGAGGTCACAGTGAGCACGTTAGCACGCTGACATGACATCCGTTTCCTTTCTGACTGGAGTAAGCTTCAGTAAGACGTCTTTGCTTGAGATGGAACTCCTGCTCGCTCTGTATTTCTTGCACTCATCCTCACTCCTGCTCCTCTCTGACACTCGCACAGGCTGCACAGTTGCATCAGACACCCATAAATATCACTCTGCCACTCTGCCACAGAATGATGTATGAGCCTTTGACTTGTCAGTGTGCCATCTTGAACTAGAAAGAACATAATACACACACACACACACACTCATGTCTGACCCTCCACCCCTCCCATAAGGCGCACACACCGAGGTAGACATGTTTCATCAAGCCGGCGAACAATGTGCCGCCCTGCCCTCGGCCAGCCCCGCGGCAGCTTGGGAAATGGAGTGCGCTGGCTTGCAGTGACCTCTGCACCGGCAGCAAGCTGAGAACCACGTCTGCGGACTGACACCTCTGACTGGGGAGTGTGTGTGTGAGCGTGTGGAGTGTATAAAAGTAATAAAAGATACTCACATGTACAGACAGGCACATAAACAGATATTTTTGTGGGGTGTGTGTTGTGGTAGCCAGTGTGGAAAGATCCATCCATCCATTTTCTGCTTCCTGCAGTTATTCCAGGTGAGTGCCTCATGAAGCAAATGCCAATAGGTTACAAAGCTGTCATCAACGGAAAAGGTGGCAGCTCTGAAGAATCAACATATTTTGTTTACCACAGAATCCCACCAGAGAGTTTTGATGTCTGCAGCATTAATATACAATGTAGGAAAAATAATGTCCAACGATGGCTGGCAGCTAAAAATCATGTTGCTGCTAGCTGGGGGGGGGCTAAGTGTGATGCACAATCCGTCCCAGGCCACCTCCCGGCTGGTGCGCCGAATGATTGAGATCAATACGCCGCAATCAGTGACCTACTTCTGTACCTTGAGCTTGATGTGAGAGCTACTGTGACCAAACACATTAACAAAAACACTCTGAGGAGAAGAAGGATGAGCTAAAAGTCAAGCTAGCTAAGTCAGACAAGCTAGCTCTGACCACCGTCTGCTGGACAGCTCTCACAAGCGAAAGCTACATCACATCACAGCTACAGCACACGTTAGACAACAACGCCGAGAAGCTACTAGTGCTGTGAAGACATCGGGCCTCAATGGCAGTTTTCTTATTAAGAATTAGCCGGTTCGTAGTTGGACGTCAGGCTATCAAAAGCAAAATCAAGCTAAACACATTTCGAGCACCCTTTCACCTTCCGTACAAGCTCTGCTTCCTTCCCCGTCAGACGGGTTCCACATCCTTAGAACTGAGAAAGCACCTGACCCCAATGACTGCCAAATCTGGGTCCAATAAGGGGCCTTGGTTTCTTCTCCCTCATGTGGGGTCTATGAATCACGCTTTGTCTGGCGTCTTCCCTGAGACCAATCTGCCTTGGGGGGACCCTACCAGCAGCTATCGCCCCAAACAACAAAGTCACAGGGACCCCCACCCTCCTCCACAAGCATACGGTGGAGATTCTCGGACCAGAATTCAAAAGGAGATGTATAGAAACATACAAGAAGGCAGACAGGTGCAGGTAGGCACACACACACAGTGCACAGAGGTAGGGCAGTTACTGGTGACCGGGCCCCCGAGGCGCAGGTCCACAGATGGGGTTGGAGATTGTTTCCTCCTTGCGTCAAATCTGCAGGGGTTTAATTGGCTCCTGCTCTAACTGACCTCTGACCTTTCAGCACAAATGACCACAGCACCTGAGACAGAGAGATTTCCCATCAGGCATTGGTCAGTGAGAGGATTCCTTGGACTGATTTATGTTGGCGGATCAATGGGGAGGCCATAGGGAGAAAAAATACTTTCACAGCCACTGACATATTGGGATTTGTACGGTACTTTGCTGTGATATTTATTGCTTTATTCCCTTTCATAACTGCTGCATGCACCGTCTCCTTGGCTGGATAAGAATGGGATTTGACTAAAATATATGGGACTGATATTAGCCTTTTATTAACATGAGAAACGGTCCAGACGTCGTGGTCCATCCCCGACAGGCAAATCTAGAAAGATTTATATATGTTATATGGAATTGGATGATGGTCAGAAGCCCTTTACCAGAACTAATTCAAATACATTTTGATTCCATGTGATGACATATACACATGTATAATTACAAATGCATGTAGCAATACATGCAAATAGTATTTTAGAGTATCACCCACTCACTAAACCCTGCCAGATACACTGCGTGTTCGTAGTCTTTGTGGGGTTATTATAGTAAATTTAACCAGGATTTGATAAATCGACGGTCCATCAGTCTACCACTTTTGTCCACACTGAAATATCTCAGCTACTATTGGATGGACTGTCATGAAAACTTGTGCACGTGCTCATTTCATGATCCCCTGATGTTTCCTCTGGCATCAGGTCAGAAGTCTCATTTGTCCAGTTTATGACCAAAAACCTGCAAAAACCGGTGTATTTTTTTTTTGTTTAATGCTAATTAGCATTGGTAAACATTATACCAGCATGTCACCGAGTGTGTTAGCATTAGCATTTAGCTCAAAGCACCACTGTACAGCCTCACAGATCTCCTACCATTTCATTTGCATTTGGAAATGGAATCAGTTGCCCTTTATGTTTCATCTAAATTTGCTTTTTGTTAGAAAATACACAGCATTGGCTCAGTGTGTCCTGCTGCTGTCAGCTGTATTCTAAATGTACTGATATTGGTATCGGCCGTGAAAAACTCATGTCAAAGCCTGGTTTAGACCCTGTGCGTTATTTTATTCATGATATGAGTGAATCAGTGCGGTGCATGCTGCTTTTTAAGCTATTCACACAGAGAAAAGAGATGGAGAGGAAATTGGGTGAACTGCATGAAACAGAGACGCTGGGATAGAGAGGGGTTAGAGAGAGTGGGAGTGAGAGACAATGAAGTACAGAGGAGGAAATGAGAGAGAAGGAGCAGCAGAGAGAGAATAAATACACCAGATTTATGCAGGAAGCAATGAGGCCACCTCTCTCCGGTAGAGCACCAAAGAGGAAGTGAAAGTGAGGGCACTTCCTGTTAAAGAGTGCCCACCGCTTTCATAACCCCCAACAAATGCAGCAAAACAAACACTTAATAGAGAAAAACAGTGATCCTTGACGCAACGCAACGCTTTCAGTGCAGATCGTGATCACGGTCTGGTAGAATAACTAAATATCGTTTCCGCAGAAACTTTCAGAATATCTTGCTAATGACAGCTGGCGGAGGACGTGACAGACTTACAGGAAAATCACCCTCTGCATGTCCTCAGTGAGGCTGCTGCAGTCACAGCTTCCAATAACAGCTTGTTCTCGTAATTCTATAAATTGCTCGTTGCTCATACGTGTAAAAATAAGTGGACAAAAACTGCCACGGGGACATCGTCTGACCTTTTAAAGGACATTTAGGTGTAGATAACGAGCAGTCATGAACAGAGCTGGAGCTTTAAGTTTGTGCCTCGCATCAGAGATTAAGACTTGTTTTAGGTAAATTAACACATGCCAAATCAAAAAGCAGACAAACATCCCTAAAAAAACCCTTTAACGTCCCATAAGTGTACATAAAAATTAAATTGCCATGAAAAGAGCTACTATAAGGGGTAAAACAACAAATTAAATCCTCAAAAGACCACAGTGGAGCCCTGAATGCTGCTTAAATGCTCCTCAGATGTAAGCTGTTTATTAGTAAGGTTTATTTAAGTGGCTTTTCCTCTGTTCTGCTAAATGAAGGGGAATTTAAGGTATTAAATGCAGAAATGTAAGACTGAATTCGTACTAAGCCAAAGCCAGCAGGGTGGGGGAGAATAAAGGCTTTATGGGAAATGTGGTCTTAGTGTTGTGCAACTGAGGCAATAACAATGCCATTAGAGAGCCAGAGGTTGCCGGCGTCAACCGTGGTGTCAACTGTTCACACTAATTTCTCCCACTCCTCAACATTAAGTGCAGAGTAATGAATTGATGTTTACAGCCATGCTAGCAGCTCTGTCAGGCTGTGCTTAAAGGGGTGGATTTAGCTAAATGCTAACATCGAGATGCACTTATAAGGACAGTGTTAACATACAGACGTTAGCTGGTACGTTCACCATGTTGACCTGTTAGCATGCTAACATTTGTTAATTAGCACAAAACACAAAGTACAGCTGAGGCGCATGTGAACGTCATTATATGTTGCTTTACTGTTTACTGTTACTTTGTCTTAACTTTCATTTGCAAATATACTGTTTGTTTGTTTTTTTTTGGCTTATTTTGATAAAGACGATAAAAATAATTCACATTGTTGTGTGCCAAAATGTCAAAAAGTGCCAAATGTCAGACGTATTACTGCAATTTAAACCCTTTTTCTGTGCTTTGACAGCAAATAATGAAACCCAGTTCCACAGTTTTGGCATTGACGGCCTTCCATATATCCATATAGTAAAAAAGTGACCTTTTATAGTTTCTTTTGGAATATATTCATCTTGATTAACGTGTGTATGTGTTTTTGTCAGCAGTATGAAGACGCAGTGACGCATCAGATTTAAACTTCCTCCTTCCCTTCAACCAAAACTCTCCACTACTTTTTCGTGAGACGGCCTTCACGCCTTCTGTTATTTACCGTTGTTTTTCCTCCCCGGCCCTTCTCTCCTTCCACTCCCACAAGCTCATCTCAGTTTACTCTCAGTTTGTCCTCGGCGCTGCCTCACCCCAAACTCCCCCACACAGCCTTTGGCCCCTGCTCTCCGCTTCATAACCTCCCTCCCTCCCCTCTCAGGTGATGATCACCTATCGAGCACCGGTTCACACAATCGTTTGGTCAATGCTCTAATTGCGTTTTCTCTCTCTGCGGGCTACAGAGGGAGGGGATCGATCACCAGCTAATGAGAGATGTTGGGCTGGGGTGGGGGGGTGGGGGGGGTTGTTCCAAAAAGAGGCTACTGTATATGAGCTCTAACCCTCCTCCTCCTCCTCCTCCTCCTCCTCTATTAAACACTCTCATTGCGATCATTCCTGCATCTCGGCTTCATTATAGCCCACACAGTATTGACCTTAAGTCAGACCTATCAATATCCACACACACACACACACATAAACAAGGATTTATGTGCTGTGAAAAAGTTGATGAACCCTTTAAATGAGCCATAATTTAAAGTCCAACTAAAATCTGTTTCTTTTTGCAGTCAGAAGTCACAAAAAAGTGATTTTAAAAGTTTTATTACTGTTGTTAAAAGAAGGGAAACAGAAGCATTGAGGATCTATTGGAAATGCTGCTTTAGCCTTCAAGCCGCTGATTGGGGGGGGGGTCAGTGCATATGTTTAGTTGATGTCAGAGCCGTCAGGGGCACATTGTGAGTAAGTGTATGCTGGTAGCTGTAATTTACCTGCTTGTTAGCCGTTCATGCTAAAGAATAAGAACAACGCCTTTTAGCACCTGAACTGTCTGAAATTTCAGCTCATAACTGTTCAGCCTGCAAGCTGACGCTAGCAGTGCACTTTGCCCCCAGAGGGTGTTTGGTGTCTCGTTTATCAGGAAAAGGTGCAGGACGGGATAAACGTCCTTGCTTGTGGAAGAGGAGGAAGCATTGTGAGGCTCGGTGACTCTGACCGTCGCCATCTTGGCAACAGATAACTCTGCCAGACTCCCAGCTAATCCAAAAATGGGCAAAGAGGTGGAGCGTGGGTGGAGATGAAGCAGGCCAAATGAAGCCTGCTTCCTGAAACCTTGCGGCTAGCTGTCACTCAGAGCAGCCATAATAATGCATAGCTTTCAGATTCACCTCCTGCACGGTCGTCATGAACGGGGAAATTAGCTCTGGAGACCAAAACTTTGTACCAGGCTGTAAACGTGTTTGTTTCTGCTGTAAATGTAGCTGTGACGCTGCTGTAGCTTCTGAACGTATTCATGTGATTTGGCTAACTGGCGCTGCCGGGGCCTCGTATCGACTCCAGGAAGTGATCACAACCATCAGGACAGCAGGAATCATCCCAGTAACCAGTAACTCTTTAAACCCGTGCTGTGATAGCTTCTCCCTGTCTAACGTGACACTTGTAGCCACGGTGACGAAAGTCTGCTCATCCTCTGCCGTCCTCTCGTCCGTCTCTGCCGTCCTCTCGTCCGTCTCTGCCTCATCCCGTCCTCTTCCTGTTCTCTCTTTCACTTTCTCTTCCTCTGCTTTCAGCGAGCGAGTGGGCTGCATATTGATTTTTTAGTGTTGAACTTGCGTGGCTCCATCGCTCGCTCTCCCTCTCGCCCCCACAGACACAAACTGACGGAGAAGTTGATTAGGAGCAGCTCTAAATATATCCTCCACCTCCACCACCTCCTCTTCTTCCTCTTCCTCTCTCTCTCGCTCGCTCCCTCACCCACTCGCTCTCCCACACCGGTTCAATCGCTCATTCTCCACATTTTCTCTCGCCCGATTCGCCTGGACGCTGCTCTGCCAAGCGCTTTCTCTTCCTCTCTTCATTTCCTCTCCACTCGCTCTGAGCATATCATTTGTCAACCCCCCCCCCAACAAAAAAAAAAGAAAAGAGAGATACAGAGACACAGGCAGTGTTGTCAGGTTTGGCTGGAAATCATGATAATTGGACAAATTCAGGAATTCTGGGTAGATTTTTCAGAGCGGCGTCCATTGGCGGCGAATCTTAATGTGAACTCTTTGCAGTGGGCGTCTTTAGATGCAAGTCAATGGGAAACACACTGGTATGCAACACACACACATACAGGCAATGTGACATGCATGAGGCTTAGAAAGACAAAGACAGCGATCGCTGCAGTTTGCAATAATCCAGGTCCGGCTGGAACCAGCGCTGGAACGGAAAGTGGAGGGAAAATTGGAAAAATTGTCTAAAAGTAATAAATATTTATCATCATACGTTCCTTAAAAAGTAGAAATTAAAAAGAAAAGTGCTTAAATTTTCTCAAATTTGATTCTCACCTCTGATGAAGCGTCCTTTATAAAGAGTTAATAAGTTGAAACTAACTTTGTTAAGTGGCTACAGCTAAGCTAGCTAACGCTTTAGCTGTAATACCACTAGCCTAGCATTAGAACTTAGCATTTCAGGCCTTGCTGCTAAGCTAAAGTGTGCTGCTTTCTTATGAAGACGTAACATTAGTCAGGAATGTTGATAGTTTTATCTTTCTCAACAACACCAACGTCACCTTACAGTTATTAATCTTAGATAGGCGCCATTAGACCAGCTGTAAAAATAAGTTCACTTATTCGCAAAGCAAACGAACGCACTGGGCATCAGCTCGGGAAATGCATTCTGGGAAACACTTCTGCTTTTGTCCACGGGGGCCGCCAAAATCAACAGAAAATTAAGTTCCTTGTAGTTGCTTTAAGGAAAATTTAAGATAGCAGCTTTAAACTGTATGAGTGGTGGCATGAAATGTCATTTATTTTTCAAAATAAAAGCCAGTCCAGCACGCACTTCCTGCGAGAGCGCGGCAGTGTTCCTGGTGTAAGCTGAGATGAGCTGCGATGCTGTTAGAGATGTGCAGGGTCCAGATGGGAGAGGGAGCCGCTCTGTTTGTTCTGCATCTATGTCGGCCGTCCTGGAGGTAAACACAACAAACAAAGGCCTTCTGCAATTTAGCGCGCTGATTGCGGCGCGGGACAAACAAACAAACGGGCTCGGCGGGCCGCTCTCCTGGGCGCGTGTGCCACTTTGCGTCCCGCGATTTAAATCTCATTTGCCTTCTCTTGGTTTTTACAGAACGCTGAAGCCGAGCAGCCAACCGCTGAAGGTGGCGGGGGGGGGGGGTCTCATAAACTGAGCATTTTTCAGACAATGAGCACGTGGGCGTATGGCTTTAGGCATATTTGACAGGATCAAATGACTTACACAGAAAAGAAAATTCTGTCGTTTATGAAATAATCCCCCCATACTTATTTCATCCACATCCTCTCCTCTGCGTGTTTTTTCCTTTTCTTCTCACCTCCAGCCCCCTTTTTAAATGGATTGAGGTAAAATGGGAATCTGTATGCAGTGGGTGGTTTTAAGACACACGTTCTGACTTTGTGTAGATTTGAAATGCACATCACATATGCATGATGACATAAACCTCAAGGCTCGTCCTCAGATCTGCCTGATTTTGTCGAATAAAGAAGCTGGGGGGGGGGGACAAGGTGTTTATCATGCTGATATTGTTTTGGCTCCGTCCGTGTGCATGTGCTCTATGATGCATACATGAATTCATCATGAGCCGTGATGAATATTGTACCACTAGTTGATGCAGTGTGTTTATGTTGTCTGTAACGCCGCCGCTGTCGTGGCCTCGCCCGCTCAGAGAGGAGATGTTGTAATCTTAGCGGCGCTCTCTGAGTTAAATAAAGGTTTAATCATTTAGAGAAAAGGTGGGAATAAGCATATGCTGGCGTGTGCGTGCCAGTGAGACTCCGCCGGTGTTTAATCCTTTGCTGAATAACGGGATGAGCGCTCAAACGGCCGTTGACGGTGCAGGGTGTGTGTTCGCAGAGGTGGCTGATGGGAATCGTTTGCGGGTCACGGAGCCGCGTGAGCGTGAATCCCACGCCGTGTCACGCTGCTGCACCTTTGTCCCACTTTCCTGACTCACCGTGCCGCATCTGTTTGCCCCTTTTTTCTGCCTCACAGGTTAACAGGAGCGAGCGCTTCTGTCATTCAGTAACTGTGTTTATTACACTTCAACTTACCTCCAGTTTACACATTCTCACTGTGTCATTAACACAAAGCGTTACATGACGTGCTTTTAGTTTGGGTAGTTCTACGTTTTCAGCCATCGTATCGCACAACTATGGAAGGTATCGCTTAAATGTTAAACTGCAGCATCACTGTGACTTTCACTCTGAATAGATGTTGTCGTAGATGCTCTCTGACCTCAGGGTCATTTTAGTTCCTACCTGCTGTCGTTGTACTGGGGACAGTTTTGAGTGTAACAGGAAGTCTGATGTGAACCCAAAGCTCAGAGTGACGGCAGCACGTCGAACATCGAGAACTCAGGATTGCTGCACATAAGAGATGTTTCACAAACCTTCTGTCGGAGCACGTTAAGTCTTTGTTTTTCATCGATAAACTCCTTTTTATCGATCAGTCAAACCCCGTCTCCAAAGATTAGCCTGGAATATTAATCGTAGTGAAGCGAAATGTTCGTTTTCCACCAGACGACCTGATCTTGCATCACAGCGTCCTTACAGCGTCATAAAACTGTTTTTGGATCGTCTTCGGCTCCGGCTGCTCTTTGTCAGGCTTTAGGAAAGATCCCGGCCGTGGTTTGATTCAGAGGAAGCATTTAAGACGAGCCACAGTCCGTCCCTAAGCTTCACGAAACCAATCAATCCAATCCAGCTGATCTCAGACATTTTATCTTTAACGCTCCTCGACTTTTATGTGAATGAATATTTTGCCATTCTTGAACAAAACCTGCGTCCACGAACTCTTTGTGATCAAACGCTTTCTTTAGAAGAATCCAGACAGCAATCAGCATTTTTCTTTGTATCTGAATGAAGCTTATACACATTTTTTTCTCAGAATGGCCCAAATGTTCATGTTTGTGCTGCTGTTGTTGAGCTGATCGTGTGTTTTACTGAAGCAGGTTTGGTTTCGCGCTACGTTCGTGAACAAACGCTTCATTAGGCTTTCAAAACACTCGATTTGGGGTGAGAGTTACCGCTCATTAACGTTCGCCTTCGCGGTTGATTTGGAAATAAACGGAAACAAGCTGCGATAGTTAGCAGGAACGCTTGAAGTTTCACAAAAGAAAATCTGGCAAAGAGCAAACGAAGGCGCGTCGCTCGACGGTCGCTGCAGCGTGTACTGTCGCTCCAAAGATGAAGACAGTTCCTGGAAAGATGAAGCAGTTGTGAAGATGATAATTAAAACCTTACAGTCGGCGCTCTCACCTTTCTCTCCTCTCAGGCAGGTGTACGCTGTACGTGCATTACTAACCACAGACGCAGCGACACCTTCTCGGAGACGGCCGGCCTGCCAACGCGATTATCACGCAGAGTCAGAGCGAAGCTGTTTGATCTCGCCGATGTGCGTGCGTGCCTTTGCGTGAGCGTTCGCGTCTCTACGAGCGCAAGAGACAGAAATAGAGACAGAGGAAGAGGAGAGAGATGCTGTCAGCTCCCTCCATCCTCCTCCTCCTCCTCCTCCTCACCGAAGCAGATGTCCAATTGAGTCTATTTAAAGCCGGTGCGGTATGGCTGCCGATGCTGTGAGCGCCGAGCTGTAGCTTTGCATTACTGTTGTCTTACGAGCGCGGCGCTCGACGCGAATCCTCTTCCGTGTGAACGAGCGTTTCCGCTCCGCAGGACGTCGGCTGGAAATCACCTCAAAGCTCGTTATTGAAGAAAACCTTGAAAACCTGGAGATGTTGCGGCTCCTGCGGGTGGATCTCACCGTCCTCCAACTGCACGTTGCTTAAACACTACAACCAGCTGCCGGCGATGAAAACGCACAATGATCAAGCCGTAACAAGACTGAGTTATGTCATATATTCAAAGGGCATTGTTCCAAGCCGACTGTCTTAAATGAAACCGCAGCAGCTTCCTGCCAAACGGACCATTATCAGCGAGTGCATGTGCAATGACTAATATCGTAACCCTGAAAATAACAGACCACTTGTGGTGTAACTCCAATGGCTTTGGCAGAGACTCTGAGTCCCAGCCTGATCTGTTGTCTCAGACAATTATCTGAAACAGACACAGTTCTGACTCTTGTTTTTTTTTTCATCGGGGCTCATCTGTTTTTTTCCCAATGAGCAAATAGATAGAAGCTCAGAATAGGTGGGACTTGGCCGTTGCCTTGTCATCCCTCGCCAGGGATGACGCATCTGCTGCCATGTCGAGGGGAGGGGAGAAGAGAAAGAAAGAAAAAACAGTTATCAACAGGATGTGGTGGTGTCAGACAGGAAGTGAGCGCTGACAGGGGTTTGCAGACGGAGCGAGATGCTCTGCAGGGTTCAGAGATGCAAGCACTTCAGCGAACGGCTCGTTCTGACCGAGGCGTCCGCTGTGAGACGTTTGACGAGTCTCTGGAGAGCTGCAGCGGCTTCATCAGGCAGCGTCTGATCAGACAATAAACATGAGATTATTAATCGTGCTTCAGTCTGAAAGGACAAAACCTGCTTTAATTTTTGCTCTAAGATTTCTTTTATTGTTTTTTTTACAGAGTGCAGATGTGAAAAAGTTCAAATCTGACATCTTTCATTCTTAACTTTTTGCTCTTTCAGCAGCATAACTGCATTAGTCTCAGTGCAAACAGACACCTTACATGCAGTGTCATTTCCTCCCAGTGATCTGCCTCTTGAAATATTCTAGTACAACTGCGTGTGAAACACATCCACTGACAAAAATACACATCCTCAGAGGAGAAACCAGCATGAAAATGGAACAAAATAAGACGCTGAGGTGGCTTCTTTTTGCAGTGTGCCAGCCCTGAAAAGGTGTGTAAACTCTATTCCCCCCGGTGCATTTAAAAAAAGATGGGTAAATGAGTTTCCTAGGTGGGGTTTACCCTCCTCTACTGTACATCTCTGCATTTCCAGCAGCAGCCTTCCTGTCAAAGAGGGACCGGAGGAAGCTGTGAGACGCGACTGCAGAGCGCAGGCTTTGTACGGGAGGGGGCGGAGGGAGAGGGAGGGAGAGAGAAAGAGAGAGAGAGAGAGGGAGTGAGAGAGAGAGAGACGCGCAGAGGGAGAGAGAGAGCTGTGACAGCGCTCATCACCCACTGAACAACCAGGACGGGTTGCATCCGAGCGATCGCTGCCATTCGCAGACGGAGTTTACAGCCTTTGCGCCGCTTTTTCTTTCGATCTTTTTCCGCCGCACCCCCTCCCTCTCCCGGTGCTGCCCAGCCAGTCGACCATGGTTTCTATAATTTCAGACCTGGACCCTCTGAAAAGCTGGAACGTGTTAAGGTAAGCGCCCGGTCAGTTTCTCCTCAGCCTCGCCGCTGTGAACGGGTTGATAGCAGGGAGCGGATAGGGACAGAAGTGCGCTGCTGTTTTGGAGAAAATAAGGGTGGGACGCGGCGCAGGCAGGAGGTCGCCGCCTTCTGGGCTCTGGTTCCGGCGCTGCGCTGCGTAATTACGCACGGATTGCGCCGTTTGGCTCTAATGTGCCCCGAGTACAGCGCTCTTTCTACTTTCTCTCCCTCTTCTCCGCTGCTCTGTCATGAGTCTGACGCATGCAAGCTGCTCTGTGTCTGCGTACATCTCATTAACCCCCGACGCTGCCCCGCGCGGCGCTCCATCATCACCAGCATCTCCAAACTTCGCCTCTTTCCAGCGTAGCAGTAAGAATAACACTCATTTATCACCATCACCCCCCCCCCCCACACACACACACACACACCCCTCCTCC
>JBBMOE010000062.1:1878127-1918712 GCA_037975065.1 Chaetodon trifasciatus | reverse complement strand
CCCCCGCCCCCTCCCCTAGTTCCACCCATGCTGATCTGGTCCCACCAAACGCTGAAGAGCCGCGTGCGCTGCCAGAAGAAAGTGTACCCCTCCAGGAATTTATCTTGAAACATTTACTCATGGCTGATTGCCTGCAACAGAGCGCTTTTAGAGAACATTAAATTTTATCTCCCGAGCTGCAAAACATGTTTTCAGCGCCGCTCCAGCAACCAGCCGTTTACTGCCTGGCAGGAGGAGGCGGCTCCGACACCGATCTGATTCCCGGAGCCTCCCGTGAGGTCAAAGGTGAAGCCTCCCGCGCTCACCTTGTCTTGAGCGAGCACTCTCCTTTCTGTCGAACAGCTATTAGGCTCATAGGCAGGACACAGGCTCTATCTCGGACCTGCAAATCACTATGAATACATTCACTGTCATTAAGCATCTCAGCAGAAAAGCCTATGAATTTAAAAGCTGGATTTTAAAAGGCCTTGTCCCTGAATATTTCAGCCATTTGATAAATAAGTCATTATTCCCTCGACAGACTCGGCGGCAGCGGCGGGGACTATCGCAAATTCTATTTTAGAAACGGAGAGAGGAGACAGAACCCTCAAGACCCTCAAATTATTCTTTTAATGCTGCCTCTCCCCTCTTTTATCATTTTACCCTCCACACCCCCCCCCCCCCCCCGCCCTCCATCCCACCATCATTATCCACAAATCCAAAATAGAAAATGAGTGGAGTAATGTAGAGCAGCCACATTTCAGTAAACTGCTGATGGACGGAGGAGGGGGCTAAATGATGTCATCCCAAACAGCCAGCGATGACCATCCACACCGAGAAATGGGGCATGCAGCTGACCTGACACACACACACACACACACACACACACTCTTAAATAGCCACAGCAGAGACTTTCTCCGTGGACACACACACTCCGCTCCTCTCGGTCTATTTGCTTAACGGGGACAGATCTCCTGGTAGCATTAAAAACGTCACTTTTAGCTCATTTTAGCGCAGATAGCGAGCTAATAATCGACACGCTGGGCCCGCTGCAGCCTTAAAGTGGAAAGGTCAAAGGTCAGACGTGAGGGTGTGAGTTTTGAAAGGGGCAAACTTTTTTCACAGGGAACCAGGAGAGTTTAATTCTTGTTGTCGCCTCTTGAGAGCAGAGGAGAGGAGGAGGCAGAGGAGGAGAGAAGGAAGGATGGAAGGAGAGGAAGAGGAGATTATTTACCTTCCCTCTGTCTCCTCTTTATTAAACCTTTGTCTTCCAGATTAGAGGCAGGAGCAGCTGTCCCTCTCCAAAGACGGCACATCTTAATAAAGACCAGCTTAGCGCCGGCCCGTCACTCACACTCTCTCGGGGTCACACACACACACACACACACTTCCACCAATTCGCTCAGCCACACACACACGCACACACAAATGAGCACTCACGCCCACGAGCGCACTTCTCAATCATTCATGATGATGAAGCACCTCGGCGGCGTTCACCGCGTCGTTTTCCCCCTAATGAGACTCACCTCCGTCACGCTCAGACACACACTTCACACACGCACACACACACACCATCACGAGCACAGCGTTAACAAGGAAGTGTGTGTGCGCCGCTGTGGAGCAGAAGCAGCGGAACAAAAGGCAGCAACAAGAAGCACAAACACTCGATTCAGCCGGAGATCATTTTCTGAATTTTAACGCGAGGCCGAGGCCGGGATTTGTCGCATCGTGGTGGAGCGCCGGCGGCAGCCTCGGCGTTCGGTGATCGATTTCTGCTGAGAGAAGATGACAAACAGCACAAAAGGTGCTGCACCATTAAGATTTAAAACAAGGACGTTGCATCGGCGCAGATGAAAGATGAGACCTCGCTGCTGGAACACAATTAGGCAACATGATATGCACATTAGCACAATTAGCTGATTAATGCAGCTCTGTGGAATCTGATTTACTTTAAATGCAATAAGGAGTTAACGCAAGTGTGCGCACGCATGTTTTAAAGCCGGCGTTACCTGATCACCTGCCTTCACCCTCTCTGATGTCGGTCTGAACACACACACGTGTAAACACACACTCGTGTTCCGGAGGGGGAGCAGTGGATGGATGTGCAGATCCGGCCGTGCCTCTCGCGGTGCACGCCGCATATCTGAAGTGCAGTTTAGTTATTCCATAATGAGAAGCAGCATGCATATTAATTCCATCTGATTGCATCCAGCTACCACTCACACACACACACACACACACACACACACACACACACGGCAAAGACAAGGTGTGTTCTGTATTCAATTAGAGCTCAGGTTTTTAGTCTTTCACCGGTTGGTTAATTGCTGGATATTCTGAAACAGGAAAGATAAAAGTGTGTTTTTCAAGCGAAATTCGCTCAAACTGAAGGTTTTAATCGAGAATCAAGAGCTCGTTTTAACGTGAGAAGCTCCGTTGGCGCTCCTCCGCCGCTCCTCTTTCCCTCCTCGGGGTCCGTTTTCGCCGTCCAATCGTCGAAATCCTCTCGTTTGTGCAGGTGCGCCGCGCTGCAGCTCCAGCTCGCCGCCGAGCGAGGCGGCGGGACGAGGGGAGGCCGACAGCGTGAGGGGGCTTGACCTTTGACCCCGCAGTGTTGGTTTTAATTAATCCACTTAAAGAGTTCGTCCGCCTGCATTATGTGTCGCTTTATATCCCGCCGGACCGAGAGGAGAGGCACAAATCCATCTGCCTAATTACCGAGACCACTGTTTGAATCTTTAAATCCCCTCCGATGTGTGTGTGTGTGTGTGTGTGTGTGTGTGTGTGTGTGTGTGTGTGTGTGTGTGTGGTGCTTTATCTATAAGCCAGACCTTTTCAGCATTCAGGATTATACTGCTTTTAACTGAAGGGCTGGACTGAAAACATTTCTTAAAGGCGGTTACTGATATTTTCAGTGTGAAGCTGCTGATAGTGTTTAATCTTTAAATTTGAGCATTTTCATCCTTAAGTATTTTCCCCACAATTTCTTTCTTATCGTGTTGGAAAAGGCTCAGAAAAAGTGTGTTTCACAGTCGCAGGACGCTGTAAAAAACAGCCCGTTTGCCGTCAGGTTGAACTTGAACTTTGTGACTTTGGAAAACCTCCTCCCTTTGCTTCCTCTCCATCTTTCCGTCACTTTGTTTTCAGCAGAGAAACGAGGCTCATCTGTTTTTTTTAGACCTTTTCCAGAGAGATGACGGCCTCGCTCGTGTGAGCGATGACGCTGTTTCAGTCGAGTGACGTCCTAAGAGGCCGTTTCCGGGAGGAAGCGCCTTTGGAGGTTCGGACGTAGTGGCGGCGGCGGCGGTGCGTCAGAGGTTGATGTTGGGGCTGATTTGATTTGAAGAATTGGACTGAACGTACCTTCATGCTGTGCTTCATATGGCTCAGCCTTCTGGGGTGACGTCAAACTGATTGTAAACGATGTATAAATCACCACTGTGGTCTGGACATTTTTATGGCGCTTCCGCCAATGATTCACTCCGTTTTTTAACCCCACATGACTTTAAACGACGCGGTACAGGATGAAGCTGGGTGACAAGTTTTCAAATGAAAGCGATGGCAGCGGGAGGGAATAAAATTTCACTCTCCGCTTCCCACATCCGTCAGTCAAAGCTTTGTCGCGGCCGAGAACAATACGGCATTCAGCATCCGAGTGACGGAGGCGGACGGGGCGGGCAGAAGGAGAAAGAGAGGGAGGGCTGAATTCCTCAGAACCCCCTGAAATCAGCGAGGGATAATTACATAGCTGAGGCGAAAGTGCGTCACAAAACACAAAGGAGATGGAGGAAAGATGACAGGGAGGGAAGGGGGACCGGGAGAGCTGCAGAGGAGCAGGAAAGAGGAGAAATTAGAGGCGAGAGGAGGAGGAAGGAGCAGACTCGTCCAGGTGTTGTCGAGCACACCGTGTTTTAGCCAGTGCCACCTCCGGCTTCATCTCAGGGTCGTTCACTCAAGTACTTCACTTTTTGAGGACCTTGTGCTTCTGCTGCACTTCCTGTCAGACTCAGATATTTTACATTTACTCCATCTTCAGCAGCTGTCGTGACCTGACTCTGCAGATTTACATGCAACATGTCTGATCGCTCCTATGAAGTGTCATGCGACCATCCAGCTTTCATTATCAGCAGGTCTGTAAAATAACGCGCACTAAACAACCATTAAGGCTGTAAAATGTCAGAAAGCTGGCTTGTTTTGTCCGTGCAAGGACAAAAATGTTTATTCTACTATCATTTAAAACAAAAACAAGCAGGAAAATCCGCACATTTTGTTTGGAACCAGCAACTTTATTCATTCATCCTTCAAAAGTGAGCCAGAAATCGACCCTCAGAGCTGTCGCTAATGAATCCTCTGTCTGTTGAGTGGCTGTTTCTGCTGTACGTTAAGTATCTAAAGTCATCAAAATGGCTGCTCACGTCACACATTAATCCGGGAACATATTCTTTAATGTGACAGCTCGGGGTTCCCCTCTGAAAAGCCACATGGTGATGCGTTTAAGGTCGTGATGAGTTCAGTTTTTCCCCTGAAGGTTAAAAAGATGTCTACGGCCTTTCTGTCATTGGCTCAGGTGGTCTTTATTTGTGGCGAGGTGGGCGGGCTCAGACTGACCCCTGCAGTCTGACACGAGTCCAGCTGTGCGTGGAGTGCGTTTGATGCTTCGCTTACTGTAATGTGGCGTTTGTGTGTCGTGGTATTACTGAATTCAGCTGGTGCAAAAATTCATCCGATTCTGCACGTGAAGGCGTGAAAACGTTTATTACCTTTGGTTTGAGAGCAGAGGTTTGTGGTCAGGTGATGTTTTCCAGTTTGCCAAGAGGCGGCAGTTTCGGGGGAAACAGAGCGAATGTGTGTCAGCATGTCAAAGTGTCGTTTGTGCGTCTCGTCCTGCCCTCCGAGACAAAACCTGAGTATTGTTCTGCCTTTGCAAGAATATTTCAGTCGCACTGCTGCATCACTCTCAGCTCCAAAAGTGAGATTACCTTCTGCAGGCTTACAGATCTCTCTCTCTCTCTCTCACACACACACACACACACACACACACACACACACACACACACACACACACGGAGGACATCGTCTGTCTCTTTAATGTTATTTTTGACTAAAACAAGTGTTGTTGCCTGTCGTGGCAGATGCAGTCGCTGCTTTTTTTGTTCTCTTTCCCCCGTAGAGAGATCAGCTTAGTCAACAGCAGCCGCAGGGATTTAAGACACAAGTGTAGCACACACACCTCACATGACAGGCTGCACGTGTGTGTGTGTGTGTGTGTGTGTGTGTGCAGACAGTATATCAGTGTGACGTGATTGCATGTATAAATCATTCACCAACTTTCTCTCCGCTTGTTTTTTTGCCTTTTTTTTCCTTTTTGTTGTCGTCTTCTTGCTTTGTCTTCTGGTGTTGTTTCTCTTTGTCCTTTTATGTCTTTGTCTTCTGTGTCTCTGCATGTTGTATTGTCTCTCCAACCTTGTCCTTTCCTCTGACTTTTCCTCATTGTTTGCTCGTCGCCTTTTTTTTTTTGTCTGTTCCCTCTCTGACTTATTATTTATTTCTCTTCGTCCCTCTGAGAGGCCGGTTTGCTTTTTTCTGCTGTTCACAACTTAAACTGCTCAGTGCAGCCTATGCACACACACACACACACACACACACACACACACACACACACACACACACACACACACCATTGGCCCAAAGTGACAAATCTGTTTAATAATGCACCACCTGGAGCACAGCACTCTATCTCTATCTCTCTCGCTCGTGCTCTCTCTTTCACCAAACCTCTCACTCTCTCCTCCCCACACACACACACACACACACACACACGCACACACACACACACACACTAATCATTCCCTTTGGCTGTATTTTAGTGCTGTACTTTGTTATAGTCTTATTCTCAAGACGGCCGAGCCCTTAAAGAAGCTTTATACCTGTGTGTGTGTGTGTCTGGGTGTGTGTGTGTGTGTGTGTGTGTGTGTGTGTGTGTGTACCGCCTTTGTGCTGTATGGCTTAAGAGACACGGGAAGTATAGAGTAGACCCTCTCCTCCACCTTCTCTCTTTACATCCCTTCTCTCCTCGTGGTTCCTCCTTCACCTCGCAGTCATTATCCGCGACGGCTTTCCTCCACTCTCCTCCAACCCACCAGGTCCCCCCCCCCCCTTTTTCTCCTCACAGTGATCCTCTACGAGCATGTAATGGGGGGGGGGGGGCGATGAGGGAGAGAAAGAGAGAAGGGTTGGGGGGGATGAGAGGGAAAAATAGATCTTGTCTGAATAAATAAACAGCTTTCGCTCGCAACCGAAACGGAAAGCTTAGCGGAGTAAAGGGGGAGTGAGGAAGAGGAGGAGGAGGAGGAGGGAGGAAAAGAGGAGGAGGGATGAGGGGGTGAGAGTCAGCAAAGAAAGAAAAACATTGGCACTCTGCCCGGTGAAAATAAGAAAAAAAATGGAATTAAATCTCTTTGTGTGTGTGTGACTGATGGATGCTCAAAGTGAAGCCAAAAAGAAAAAAAAAAAATGCTCACAATGCATGACCAGAGGCCAAATGAAAAGCTGACCAATCACAGTGAGCGGTTGTGCAAGGATCAATTCAATAGGTCAGACTGCTACCAGAGGCCAGATCTGCAAAGGAAACTGTTATTGTTCATGGACATGGATCTGTTCTCCATTTATTGATGCTTTTATGTTGAAAAAACACACTGAGAAGTTGATGATGATTGCATTTAAGCCAATCAATGAGGCAGATATTGGCTTCATATTAACAAGTCTGCCTCTGTGCCGTCATCGTGATGAGGTTATACTGTACAAGTAAGCACCACGGCTAAAACCGCCTTTGCTTTCAGTGGGAAATTTCATCGTTCCACGGTCTAAAATATGTCTTTTCCTGAATGAGGTTTGGCATGAAAATTGCCAAATTTAAAACACGCTGAATGGCGGCACGAAATATCGACCGTCAGCACCTTCGTTCCAGAAAGTATCCCAACGAGCTTTGAGAGCCGGCGTCGGCCACACTGCAGAGGGAGAGAACTCCAGAGAGGATGAGAAGGAGAGCTAATGAATTATGGGTGGCCTGTGAATAGAGAGAGAGAGCGAGGTCTGCGCTCTGTCGCTCTCTTCCTCCTCCTGGGTTATGGAAGTGTCACGCTGTGAGTGTTGCCATGCAGATGGTGACCCTGGAGTGTTGCAAGAGGGAGGGGAAGAAATGGAGGAGGAGAAAAAACAGAGCAAGCTCATGAGAAAAGGAGGCGAAGAGCTGTTTTTTTATTTCCTAAATACAGGAAGTGAAGCTGATTGGCTGCACAGTCGTGATCACAGGCGACGGGACACAACCGGTGTCGGTTTGCGCAGGCTGAGTCTAATAACTGCCACGTTTAGATTGATGATGGATCAATTCAGCGGTATAGGCAGTCAGATGGAGGTGGACAGCTCCGTCTGAGCTCCAGATATCAGTTAAACCCAGGTTTAGATTTAGTGAGGAGGGCTGGGTCAAAGGTCACGGCCTGCAGGGTTGAAGCCAAACACGGCGTGCAGTTAAAGCAGAGCAGGAATAATAAATCTGGACATGCAGACCTCTCACATGCTCAGTGCATGCCACGGAGGAGGCGCACACACACTGACATTGTGTCGAAGAGGGAAGAGAGCTGCAGGGTGGAGACCGGATCGAGAGAAGACCGTATGATGTAACAGCCGGAGCTGATTCGCTCCAGATTCTGAGGCGTCGTGTCCGTGTGAAAGAGAGGAAAACCCCCAGTCCTGAAGACGAGCCCTTCAGGCCGTAAACCTTTTGAAATCTGCATTCAGGCTTCAGACGTTCAGGCATGGGCTGCATATTTACAAGCACAAAAATCACCATTTTGTCTTTATAATGAATTCAAGTGGATCTGGTGCGACACTGATTCTGTGTCTAGACTGCCTGCTTTGTTTTCGGTGCTGATTCATGTACGCTCAGTGGCAGAATTAGAGGTTTTTATGGGTCCCAGGACCCCTGCTGGGTCGGATTCAAATTAGATTCAAGTCAGGTACGGCCCAGTTGTATCGCCCAGGATGGATCAGGGTCTGATCATGGGTCAGTCCGGCCTGTCCTCGCCAGAACAAAAGCTGTAAAGCCGCCTGTGCGAGTAGATGGAGACCTCTAGTGGCCGTAGTACATATGACAGGCGCAGAGGAGGAAATGATGTAGTGTAAAGAGCAAGAAAGTCTGCACATGGAGGAAGGTGGGCTGGATGGATGCGTCAGACAAACACCCAGGAAAGCGCTGTTCAAGTCCCGAGCGTTGACTCACTTTAACTTACGTAATGTGCTCAAGTTCCATCATGTACGTAACAGTAACGTACTTATTTTAACCCAAACCGTCATCTTTTCCTGAACCGAACCAACCTGCTCACGACATTACCCACATGACAGCAAAGGTCTGGTGCACCTCTGGTCATAAAGTGGTCATAAAGGTCGTCTTGGTAACAGAGATGTATCTTGAACTGGGAGTCATTGGCAATCGATCGATTCAGTCGTTTAGAAACCAGGTCATGTGGATTTAAAATGAATTGTACGATATCTGGATCCTGGACCGTCTTCGGTGTAGCTGGGACATCATTTCACCAAACTCCTGCTGCCAAAAGGCGCATGATGATAAATGATGAAGACTTACTTCAACGCTGGAGATTTCAGGCTTTCAAAACTCGGCGTTTCGAGAAACTTGCAGTCATCAAAAGACATTTTTAGCCAGAAAAGGAAGTGGCAGAATTCATATTACAACATTTTGCACTGTGCCGCTTTTCCTGTTGGATCTCTGCTCTGATTGGCTAGCTTTTGGCCATGTGACTTTGTTATTTATGGTCTGTATTTCAGCTTGTCTCTCATTGACTGCTGATGTGCTTTAAAGCCACATTGCTGCAAAACAACTTTTACCTCAGTTCACTGATTTAGCCGAGTTGTCTGAGTGTTTCAGGGCTGTGGACGATTGCTTAGTGTTCACATGACTAACCATAGAGCGTCATCGTGTGTGTGTGTGTGTGTGTGTGTGTGTGTGTGTACATATGAAGTACAGAGACCTCAGTTTTTACTGCACAGTTTAGTGTATTTAGTATATACATAAGCACATTTACAGACACACACGATTTCTATGACTACACACACACACACACACACACACACACACACTCAGCGGGAGCTTCAAATCCTGCTCTTGCAGTGCTGAGTACATTTCTAGCTTCCTCTCTTGGAACTTTGCTTCCTTCTGTCTGCGGCTCTTTCCTTTCTTTCCTCTCAGGACTGCGTCGCCTCTGTTTTAAACAAAGCATCTTCTGATCTTTTGTGCGCCTCTCTTTGGCATAATCCTGGTGTCTGTTGCCGTGGTTACACTGTCTTAATGTGCCATTGATGTAATGTATTAAAAGCATCGCTGACTCCCGGCAAAAACTTTAAACGTGTTATTTTATCTCTGTCCGTCGTCCAGAACGCGAGTGCACTCGTCTGTGTGGAGTCCAGCGGATACAGGCTGATATCTTACAAAACTTTTCACCATCTTTAAAATTAAATTTGGCTATTTTCATGCTGTAAAATTCACAAAATGCATGTTTTTCATGTGTGGAAGCCTCTGAAAAGCACTTTAAGCTGTCGCGGCGCGCTAAAACTCTCCATTAAAATCAGTGGAAATGATGTAACAAGTGTACTCGTGTGTTGTCTGATCTGAAAATGTAGAATCAAATCAGGGTTTTCCAATACGCAGCCAGTCTGGTATTAATTAAATCAGCATTTAACGTGCAATCAGAATAGATTTATGGCCGTAATGCCAGCGTGCGTTCGGCGTTATCATCCGGTCTGTGTCACATCTCGTGGTCGTACACGCCGAATGTGGAGGCAATGAGCTCCGCCGCGGCAACATTATGACAACATTTCATCTCATCCCCTCGACGCCGCGCTTTGGAAGATGACGGTAATTTGGACGAGATGTTTTGAGGCCTTGGCTTCTCTCTCCTCGCTCGCCCGACGGTCCCCGGTGCACTGCAACATTAAAGTGAGACTGGAGCGTGAACGTATGGCTGGCTATTAAATGGCAATCACACAGAGAAGAGCTCTTTTATAGATGAGCACATTTCTGCTTAATAGCTCTCGCAGCAGAGTCGTCCAAATATGACATTTGGAATGAAAGCCCTCCGAACGCCAGCGTTTATTCAAATCTTCGCTGAAATCTTTGAATTTGTCAGTTTTTACGTGACGTGGGTCAGAATGAAATCTGGATTGCAACCTGGAATTGTCATCTTAGTTATGCGATCGCGCTTTAAAGGTTTCTTGAGTTGCGTTGAGCGTCAGGGGCGCCTGGCTTCCTCTAATAGCGTCACGCACAGTTAACTCGCCGCGCATCTCCGCGGTTGATGTTCCAGGTCGCTCATGGCTGCAGCCTAGCCTGTCGGCGGCGTTGGGAACCTTGTGCTCCTTCTCTGCTCCGTGTCCTGAGGTTACTGAAGCCTCCCGCCCCCTAATGGCTGCTTGAGGGCGGAGTTAATGTCATCAGCGGGCCCTCTGCTCGCCCCTGGGACTCCCGCTCCACCCTGCCCCATTAATTTCAAGTGCTACTCATATCCTTGGCCCCCTTGCTTTCCATCTCTCGGCCCCCTCCCTCCTTCTATCTTCACCTTGGTGCGCCCAGCCCAATCTCGGCGCTCTCCTGGCTCATTTTGAGCTGTAATTGGACAGGAGTCCCGCGGGACGGTCGTCAGCACGCCCCAGCGCCTCGCGCACCATCTCCAGAGTGGAAACGTGCCCGGCCATGGTCGATAAGCAGCGCTCCCACTCAGTCCAACATTCCCTCCTCAGCTAACTTTCAATGGGAAGAATGACTGGACATCACTTTAAAACAAGTGTTCTCAAAGAGCCCAAAATAGGCCCACAGCGAGGTGCGAGCGCCAAAGCTCCATATGAAAAACACTCCACCTCCATCTTGTCGAGTCATTTCTGTCTGCAGTATGAGTCAATCTGTTAGCGCTGCGAAACATTTCAGCCTGTTTCCAACAACTCAGACTGTTTCTAAAGTCAGGTTTCCTTGTTTCAAAGGCAGTGACTGGTGACATCGTGTTTTAGGACGTGGCAGTTATGTAAATATTCTTGAAGAGAGGTGATTTAAGCAGGTTTAATGGAACCAAGAAAATGAAACTTGATGTTTGATTGAGAGAAAATAAAGATTTAGAGTTGAATTATAGTCTAACATGGTGTAAGAGTAATCAGAATAATCTCTAATGTCAGCACAATGAAACATACATCAGAATCTCAGCAAGGTATCCCATGAGACTTTTCACGTGGAGCAGATCTGGAGGGTACTCTGTAGTTTACTGAGACCTAGAACTCACCGTGAGAGAGCACTTGGCAGCAGCGGCCGGCAGAAACCTCGACCAGAAGCAGGCCGTAGGTGGACCACCATCTGCCCGGACCGGCTGGGCGAACCCGTCGAGGCAGATGGTGGTCCAGGTTATGGTAGCGGAGGATGAAGACCAGCCTAAAGGACTTCATCGCAACCTGGCGACCAAAAGCTTCTTCAAATTCGTGGCTGATATAAGAAGCAGTTAGTTTTGAACTTGTTGTGGCATCAGACGCTCAGAATCCCTCATTTTTTGAAGCAGGATCTGAGTTCCTGTGTGGACCCTCTGAGATCCTGGAGCTTCTCAGAGACCCACAGCCAAAACGTGCATGAATATGTGAGTGATGTCCTTCCCTTTCACGCCAGAAGACGTCTTATTACATCCAGTGACTACATCAGGCATGAATATGATCCTGCCATTCTACCGAATACCATCCGTCTCTCTCGGTCTCCACACACACACACACACACACACACTCTTATATATCTGACGGTGATGTGTTTGGATCGCTCCCCCTGCCAGCTTTTCCTCGAGCAGCATTTGCGCTGGTAATCTGTCATATGAGCCCGTCTCATCAGAGGCACAGGAACATTTGGAGCTGCGAACAGAGACGCAGGATAACACCCTAAAAGCTTCCTGCTCCTCTCTTATTGCCCACAGCTCAATCCCAACTATCTCAAATCTCTCCCCTTATCTCCTCTCCTTTATTGCCGAGGCTTGACGGGCACTTGACAGTTGAGAAAAATGCCCCAAATTGGCCTGACGTGGACGGTGTTGGCCATCAGCGCATACCTGCAGCTCCCCCCAGAGGCCGGCCCGCCGAGGCTGGGAAGCGTCTCGGCGAGTTTTTGAATTTAACGACGCCTTAATGATGAAGTTATTTTCTTTGTCTCCGATCGTCTGCTCACGCTGAAGAGCACTCAGGCGGTCTCAAAGCATCCAGTTTTATGCAATCATTCTCACTGCTGACCTGTCCTCTCAGCAGCTCTGCAACAATTACAGCTGAATGCCTGATGTGTGTGTGTGTGTGTGTGTGTGTGTGTGTGTGTGTGTGTTTGCCTGTTACCAAGTAGAAAAGAGAAGTGAAAGTGTGTGTTGGAGCTGTATTGGCATCCACGCGCCAACGGATGAAAGCGTCGGCGACGTTAATAATTGAAAGAGTACTTAACAACAGGAGCGCTACCCTCGCAAGACGGCTTTTAATAACCAGGAAGGTTTCACATTTCTACTTCTCCACTTCTTCATCTGTGCCCCCTCCTCCCGCCGCCACCTCCTGCCCGCTCCTCTCCTCTCCTTTAGAAGCTTTCTCGGCTCTATTCACCGGAGCAAAGGAACGCCGCCGAAGAAGCGTCGGCCCGTCTTTTAAAAACACAGTGGAAGAAAAGGTGTGTGTGTGTGTGTTTACTCTGTTAAAGTGGGCCACATTGTGCTGGAATAGATAGCGTACCTTGGCTATTGACAGAGAGGTGTATTTATTACGTCCTCCACATTATCCCTCTGTCCCTGCCGTCTAGTTGAGAGATATGTATTTGTTTATGGAGGCGCTCCGTCTCTACTCTTAATGTGCTCACCGCTCACCCTCATTAATTCGCTTGATGGTCTTTGATTTGCCGGGCATCACTAAGTCGCATTAAGAAATGTATTTCCCAGCTCTTACTTAACGACGCTTCCAGAACCGACGCAATTAAATGCACATTTAAATGCTCAAGGTTTCCCTCTGCATTCATGAGCGGAGACGGGCGCTTGATTAGGACCCTGCAGAAAATTAAGCAGCAGGGAAAAGGTGATGCTGAATACCACCTGAAAGGCTTTTCTGTCATATTTTATTAAGAGAGCACTGTCCTGACTTATTGTTGTCCAATAGGTGGTGCTAAATATGACTCCCATCGAGTCTTGCTTTGAAAATATTCACTCATGCATTCGGTTTTTACGCATGCTTTGACTGATCAGACATGTTTTCCCACTTAGCCCTGCTCAGAGCTAACCGTGCCAGTAGTTGTGGTTGAGTTTACCCAGAAACAACCAAGTGAATTCAATTTCATTCATAAAAATTACATTTGATGCAATTCGACTTTTTAGAAAGGGAGCTCCGGATGGTCCGCAGGCCTCGCGAGGAACTGTCCCTTCAGCAGAAAGCAGCTCCATGAACGGTGGAGCCACGAGAAGCTAAGAGCTAATCGAGAAGAGTCCTTTTGTCCTTGTAATTTGGGTGATCCGACCCTTTAAGTGTTATTGAAGCTGCGGCCCTCTCCAGCACAGCAGAGAGAAAAACACCCTTGAGACGTCCTCAGTCCTCCTGAAAGCCCGACACCGACACATATTCACACACTCTGTCCACCTGTCGGGCATAAATCTGAATTTAATGAGCGATCCAGCGACTCCGGGGCAAAATCAAACATTGGCTCTTAGATAAATAAACACTGGCATCGGCTCACCACAGAGATTTTAACCCACCACAACGCTGATTTAACTACACCACGGTAGGCTGCTCCTCAACAGCTGGCCTGTAAAGTCATGTGCTGCCATTCAGTGTGTTGGCACTCGTGACCTGACAGCCAACACTCATGACTGCGCTATGAAACACTAATCCACTCCCATGTATATGTGCAAACAGTGTGCTCAGTTGTTACCAGGCTTCATTCCATCTCTCATGACGACATTTTTTCCCCCCAGTTTATGTTCACGCATCTCATTTGCATGTATCCATACCTCTCGAGCTCTGCAGCTGAATGAGCCTAATTGAATAGTTGATCACATATTAATCTAATTAGCCTGGTTCAGTCCTGGTCATTGTGCGCTGAATTCATTTATTCTGTCTTGTTATTGTGTTCTCTCAGGCCGGAGGCTGTCAGTGGCCCCAGATGGTTTGCTATAGCTAGCGCCGCTGATCTAACTGGGAGCCTATCCCTTTGTCTCCGGATCAGACTTCCATACTGCGCTGTGATCACAGCTGTAGCAGGGAGAGAGAGATGGCAGAGTGGAAACAAGGGATCAAGAGGTGGTGGGGGGAATAAAAGTTGGGGAGAAAAGGAAGAAAGAAAGAGGCAGAGAAAGATAGGACCATTACCGTCGAGGGTGATCATCACCATATCCGAGTTTTCCATGAAAAGGCAACAAGTGGAGCCTAATGGGAAATATGCAGATGTATGCAAATGTGTGTTGGATGGGTCGCCCAGAGGCCCAGTGGGAGATTAAAGCTCTTCGGGATGGAGAGGGCTGTGGAGGAGGCTAACACTATGAGCTCAATGCTGCCATATTAAACAGAGAAAAGCAGCCGTGGACCAATTGCAGGCCTTGTTGTCGAGCTCATCGCCATTATTCTCACAAGTAGATTCATGCTGATTGCAGCAGACTCCAAAGTGATCTGTCAAACCGTGTCGGTAGCCGGTGAAGTGATCCACAGCGGACATCTTTAATTTGATTGTATCTTTGTGAAGATGGAAGCCCAGTTCTTTCATTGTCTTACTGTGATATCCGATGTGGTTACCGTCCTCCACGCGGGGCCCTCCGGGGCCTTCCACGAGGATTTGATGGATGAGATCCCAGCGTCGCTATTTCACACTCTTTCTCAGGTTGATCGGCCCAAAGTGACTCGAGCAGACTCTGGCTGCAGCTCGACACCATTCACGCTCCACTTCCACATTTGATCCACGGCAGTCCTTCAGCCTGAGTCTGCAGCTGCTGGGATGGAGGTGTTACAGAGAGATTTACAGACCGGGCAGTAGAGTAAATGGGAGCAAGCGTCCCGGGCATTCAGGGATACAGACGTAACCCTGAAGGCTCCGGAAATACTGAAGCACATCTTCTGAATTGTTTATATAGACAGTGCAGTGAAGCAACCGGCAGGTGGAGCACTTAAAGTTTGGATGGGAGTGAAACGATCGAGTCATCAGCACAAAAGATGAGCAGCTGCTTCAGAAAATACCTGATTCCTCAAAAAAGGTTGTGAAGAAGAGCGTTTATGTGAGATACCTCCAATCACCTGTCTGAAAATGTAGATGTGTTGCTGTACGAAGTAGAAACAAGATGCAGCGTTCGTCAATTTAAATCAGTTCGCTGTTGAATTCAGGGTGAACTTCAGATTAATTCAGCAGCTTACTTTGCAGCTTAATGCGATTATTATGGAGCAGACCTTCTGTGCATAATGCGAGTCAGTGGTTGCCATTGTCGAGCTGTGGTTAAGACACGGTTAAGGTTAGAGGGAAAAAAGTCAATTGATTGCCGCTCTGTGACGGGATGCAAACACTGATTTCTGCCATGAAATCGAGACGCGTTACACGGCTGTCTCTCCGGCAGCCAATCTCACGCCCCGCGTTGTTACATAAAGGTCACATACTTCCTGCGTCGCCCCCAAATGTTGGCATTGAATGTGAATCACGCGTCGCAGAATCGTCCCATGCAGAAGTAATTCCCGGGGACGCTCGGCAGCTCCGTTTCCGGCCATCTGCGAGGTTTTCCAGTATGTGGCCTGCTGCCATTTTGGAAACAATGTTATGACTAAAGAGCTGTGTGTGCCAGCTCCGTACACGGCCTCTGTGTCTTCGAGCAGGCCTGCATTGGCAGGTGTTATGTCTCAAATGTTCACATCCGTCCAGTGGTATGTGGCAGCACCATAAATCTACAGTTTACTGTGAAACATACCATTCCTGCTCTAAGAGCGCCTGTAAATCAATTCTCTGACGTTTGCAGAGACCTTGTGAAAGACTCTCACATGCAGAGGTCATGGTTGTAAGTGAAAATGTTTTTTTTTTTTTTTCATTTAACCGTACAGTGTTTTGGTCCTCAGAGCTTAATCAAGTGTATTGTGAAGACAAGGAGAGAGACCGTGAAGTGCTGGGGTTATCACGGGTCAATTGCAGCTCTCTGACTCTCAGTCTTTTGAACCCTGTTAGAGCGGAGTACCAACGATACTCTGTTCAGTTACATATGTTGTTAGCATAGCAGCATTAGCTTAATGCTACACAGGCACACTACGTTCCCGGCATTGTAAACTCCCTTCGTGCCTCGCCACAGATATGTCCCTTCACAGAAGACGCTCTGTTTGCTCGTGTGTCTCGTGCGAGGACTTGGCTGATCTGTTCTCGACAGTGGAAATAACCTCGCTTCACCCGTCTTTTACTTTTCTTTTTCGCTCGCCTCCTTCTGTCACACTCGGCTCTGCTCTCCCAGCCCGTCTCTCTCTCTCGTCGCACACCAGCTGCACGAGGACGAAGCGAAACAAGATGTGATCGGCCTAATGTGATTCTCATGTATCAACAGACTCCTGCCTCGTCTGTTTTCAACTTACATAACCGCTTCATGCTTCTCAAACACCATGGCCTCTTTTTTCCCAACTTTCGGGGCATGTTCTCATAAAGTGGGTGAGTTTTGGGACGTCTTCTCCGTATCCATGGAGAAAACCAAACAGTGATTAAGCTGCAGGTTCGGGCACAGAGCCAGTCTCTGATTAAGCCTGTTACTTCATAACCAGGCGCTGCTGTTTTCTAGGAAAACTCAGAGCGTGACATATACCAATAAAGAAATCTTTACAAGAGCTAATGGTGTGGAGGATCGTGGAGCGGACGAGAGGTGCTTCAGCTGGAGTGTGTGTGTGTGTGTGTGTGTGTGTGTGTGTGTGATAAAGGCTGACATCCCCTGGGTTTCAGACCGCTCTGTCTGGACGTGCTCTTGCAGCGCTGCCTCCTTTAATGCTATTCCTCTGCACATCTACCCTCCGTTACATCCATCCATCCTTTCATCCCGTCACTCGTCCTTGCTTCATCCTCCCCGCTCTGCTTGCTTTAAGCACATGGACTTTCATTGCCCTGTTGGTCGTGCAGCTGTAATCAATCCAGGAGTCCTGGGTGGATCTTTAACAAACAAATTAAGGATTTTAACCTCGCGCCTTTAGCTGCGTCTCTTCAACGTCTTACATGTTGAACTTTAATGCCTCAGCAGAGAGTCTGAAATATTTTATAAAACTTATTCAGGACTGTAAAAAAAAGAGTTTTAAGATTTGCTGCAGGCAGAGAGGGTTTTGGTCAATAAAGAAGTTTTGCAGTAAATGTCAGCAGCATTTGTCAAATAACTGTTATTCCTTTCGGTGACATGACGGTCCAACACAGAAATGTCAGTCCTTGTTGCGGTTTGTCGAACTTTACAGCGACAGGACGGGAGATTTGGGTGTTCAGTCCGCTTCCTGCATCACTTTAATTCACTGTGCATGTACAGTAAACCTCAGCTCTGTGTGCAGTTTGATGCATGAAATCAGGTTTTTCACACATCCTGTGTTTTCACTTCAGCGTAGCCGCTCAGCAGTGATCCACGTTATATTAGAGACTATTAGAATAAATTCTGCATTCATGTCAGCGAGCCTCATTATGAAAAGCAGCTCAGTGCATCACTCTTTTACTGCTCCGAAGAACAAATTTGCAGCAGTAAGTTTGGCACTCACAGTGACATATTGTATTTTCCCTCTGTTCGCCAGCTGTAGTTACTTCACAGATTAAGATTTCCCATCCAAAACATGATGATGAGCTTATAAAATATGATGCTTTTTATAGTTTAACTTACTCAACAGTATATCAAGGCAGTTAAATTTAGCTCCAGCTGTGCCAGCTACAGTATGTGCATGTGTACTTATACTCAAGTCAAGTTACTTTTCTTGTAGTTTAGCATATTTAAATTCTGCTTTTCCTACATTTTACTTCAGTGAAGGACCTGAATTCTTCAGTGCATGAACAGTTTCAGGCTTTCACTTTACACACACGTGTACACACATAAATATTTCCAGCTTGAAATATGAAACACATTTGCTGTCACTTAAGAACAAGAAGCAGATTTATCTGCTTTCACGCGGCGAGGATTCACCTCCTCATGTCTGAAAGTTTTAAAAGTTATCTCGCTCGCTCGACGCTCTGACTGAAGGAGCGCCAGAGTCAAAGCCACCTCTCGTCTTCGTCTTATCTTTCTGTCCCGGGGACACATTCCTTTATCTTAAAATCTACAACATGCGCTCTTTGTCTGCTCGTCATTTGTTTGGCACTTTCCCTCCTCTCAGCTGTGGTTATCTAACTGTACGCAGTCTCCTACATGTGAAATTAAGCAAGCCCACTAGAGACACTCTCATGGGGTCTGGAGTGGGACTTGTCCACCGAGTGGGGCTAATTATGCAAATCCCTGCCTCATCCTCATTGGCCCGGGTCAAAGCTGTAATATTAATGATTAAGGAGTGACAGCAGAAGGAAAGGAGGAAAGAGGGATTGTGTGGGAGTCTGACGGATTAGAGGCTGCTTCTTCACCCCGTGTACCACACACACGTACTGCACATACTCATGTGTACAGCACATAATAGGGTTGCAAGCATTGACTTGTTATTTAATATGTCTTTTAAAGACAAGGCTGTGGACATCAGGTTCAGCGCTAACGCTGCAGCAGAAGCTGTCTTTGATGATGGGATCCTTCTGGCACCATTTTAAAAGTGAGATCAAGAACTATTAGCAGCTCTGAAGCTAAATGCAGTGATAATGAGTGGACTTCTTCAAGGACGAGCGGCCGAAAGTGGGTTTTTGTGAAGGAAATTAGCTTGAAGGTGAAAGTTAAAGTTGTTTTTTTCTGCAGCGAGGGACCTTTAAAACATTAGCTTTTAGCTCCCGTCGATACTCATCCGCTTCATGTTAGCAAGAAGCTGCTTCTGTCAGAGACGGACTGAAATCTGATTCCTCGGATGATGTGAGCGAGTCCGTCTCAGCAGGTCGTCCGTGTGTTTGTGTTAGCTTAGCTAGCAGTCATTGTCAACTTCAGGTGCAGGCCAGCACCCTGAGGGCTGGACTGGAGCGAACCCTGATCTACATTCAGCCTGCAAAGATGGAGGCTTTGAATTGTAGCTGGACATGAGACAACGGAAGCACGGCTGAAGTCTCCTCTCTGAGTTCAGATAGTCCTGTTTGCATGGAGCTCTGAAGTCTTGTGCAGAGATATTCTCCAGTTTCACAGCAGGGCTGATAGCTGATACTCACATGGTCGCCCTCCAGCCATGCAGAAGATTTATAGAAAGTCACTTTTTAAAGCAGCTTCTTCAGTAATTACAGGACTGCTTGATGCTTAATGAAATTGCTCTTTCTTAAGATGAACCAGCTGAAAAATGGCATCCTGCTAGTGCTACAGAAAGTCATTTGAGTGGCAGCTGAAGGCAATGATTTCCCATAGCCACAAGGATAACTTTGGCTTTTGTGGTTGCCAAAGCGCCAATCTTCCCAAATCCTGCTTAGTCTTGTCATTCAGGGGGAAAAGACGCAGCTCATCACGAGCACCTGCGGGTTAGCGTGAGCGCGATGGCAGATGTGTGTGATTGTTTTAACAGTCCCCTCCCTCGGATACTGGAAGGCGTCTCATTTAACGAGTGTGTAATGTCTTTCCTGCTCTGCTAAGTCATGCAGAGCCGGTCAGCGTCGGATCTCTGCGTTAGCATCGTTAGCTTGAAGCTGCTGAAACCGGAGCTGCTCTATGAAACCGCCTGAGCCCTGAGAGTCCAGACAGACTGCCAAAACTGAAGCAGGCCAAATCCTCCTCTTCTTTCCCTCTCTCCACTTACTCTCTGTCTACCCCCCCCATCCCCCTTTTTCCTCTTCCCCATTCCCCAAGCATGAGCAATTCACAGTTAATTCAATTTTCCCCCGGCTGGGCTCACATGGGACAGCATTGGAATTCCGGTTTGTCATGATAAAATGATTACACGGCATTGTGTTTCTCCGGGCGCCTCCCAGCGCATTTATTAGAATCTGTCAGTGTCGATGTAGATCGGCCAGCCAAAGTGCACGTCTCCACCGCTCCTCCCCGCCGCTCCGCTTCCCCTCCCCTCCCCGAAACCGGTTATTCCTTATGAAATACGTCGCTCCTGGCAGACGCATAATCTGATTACATCCGCTAGATTAAAAATATATTGAATTTCCCCCCCCCGTTCTCCTCTCCTCTTCTCACGTTTTTAACCCCTCTTCCTCCACTCTTTGCCTCGTCCTCCTCGCCCTCTTTTCCCCTCGCCTGCCCTCCACAGTTTCTTTATTATCTGGGGTTTGACTGATGTCAGTCCATCAGCACTCAGTGCTTTGTGGTTAATATTAAAACATAGTGTTGTTATTTTAAAGGCTGGTCAGGAAAACACTTCCAGCAGAGGACGACAGTCAGTTCAGCAGCGCGTCATTCTCTCAAACTTTAAAGCTACTTAAGAGGAAGGATTTGCTGCAGAGTAAAAGAAAAACGCACGCAGTCGCGTCAGCAGACAGCGATTAAAGATGGCGTCTTTGAGTGCAGATGTTTGTTCTCTGTCTGATGACCATCTGACTGAAAGGCCCAAGATGGATTTCACGGGAGCGGAGGAGTCGTTAGTATGCATGAGATGCTTTCATGTGCGCGTGAAGTAAAGAAAATGTTTGAAAATAGACGCCAACGCATGGAGGAAGCACGCTGACTCCAGGTTATGAAGAGCTGAACTAGAAAAATAGAAATATGAGCTTTTGAATTGTGACCTCGGACATGCAGGATGTTTGTCACGTCTGTGCTGCAGCTTCGTCCTCGCTGTCTGAAACGTGCCAATATGTCTGATAACCGAGTATCGACTCTTTATATCAGGCCAGCGTGTCGATGCATCACCTGGAAAAACGGACGATACTGAAATATAAAAGCTAATTAAGGTCTGTTCATATTCTCGTCGCTCGTTGGTGAAGTTGTTTTTGGCATGTTTGTCTTTGTTGGATCCAGTTTTCACTGAAAAATCTCTTTTTTTTCACCCATATTTTACGTCCCCGTGCCCCCGAAACGGCAGCGAACACAGAGAAGTTTTCTTGTTAACATAAACGAGCTCCTGATTCTCCTCAGACTCCCTCATCAAAAAAACAAAAGAAACGGTTCGCCGACGAGAGCGCTTTCATTTCTGATTTTCAGGATAAACAAAAATGAGTTTCAAGGTTTTTTGTTTGTTTCTGAAACTTGAAAGCTGAAATCAATCGCACGTCGTCCGCAGCGGAGACAGTCAGAGACCCTCCGGCCCCCCCGCCGTCGATCCCAGAAAAGCTGAATTAGACCTGGAGCTGGAAGTCACGGCTCCAGCATGTAGTGTGATTCTCCTGCAGCCCCTCCTGCCAGCCGCCCCCCCCCCCCCCCCGGATAATATTACAGCTTATTATTTTTCGTATTTCCATCCCTCCCTCTGCCCGCACCGGCCTGTCAGTCAAGCTGTCATGTGTGATTTGGAGCTGTCACTCCAGCTCTGGGGTTCGGGCGTGGGGGCTCCATGGCTTGTTTACTGAGATGTGACTGGAGGTGTCACGCCGAATGAGCCCACCTCACCCTCCTCACCCCTTCCTCCTCATCCTCACCCCCCCCCCCCGCGCTCTGCGGCCGGGAAGCCCCTGTGGGTGCAGCGGTTGGGTGGCAGAGTGCTTGTGCCAGGCGGGATCCGGCTAATGGCCATCTCGGAGTGCCACCTTCGATTTTGGGTGGTGGGTTTGGCGTGTGCGCTGCCTTAGGTGCATGCATGCGAGTGTGTGTGTTCATGGATGTGTGTACGCTCATTCTCTCAGCCAACCAATTACTGTCCCGAGGAGCCGACAGCTGTCGCCACCGCCGTCTTCTCCTTCACCGCCATCTCTCCTCCTCCATACCTCCTCTCGGTTGGCAGGGGGGAGTCAGAGGGGAGTCTCAGCCCTGGGTCCTGCTCCCTTGGGGAGTCATTACACCACTGTGGGACTCTCACACACACACACAGAGCGACACACAACTTGTCTCCTCTGTCTCTTTCCATCTATCACTGTGCCACTACACCCTTCAATTAAGCCCGTGGCCGTCGCTTTGGGGATTTGATGCACATTCACGTCAACACACACACACACACACACACACACACACACACACACACGCTCATCTAATCCTAATGTTCCCTCTATATTTGGCATTACCCGCCTCCCAGATGGGACTCGGCCCATTGGGTTTTTTTATATAATAGAGCCTTGCTGATAGAAGCGGAGTGCATAGAACTGACACTTCATCCTCAGCAGCTCCAACTTTTGTTTTCTGGACAAATTCTGGACCCCCCCCCCCCACACACACACGGTCGCACGGCGGTGCTGATTTAAGCGAGTGTGTTGCCTCCGAGGTGCCATCCCTCTGCAGCGCTCCTCTATCTCCCCCTCACCACTCTCTTTCTTTATCTGCGACTGTAATACAAACCAGATTGGGCTTATCTCGCTTCCCTCACCACACACACACTCCAAGCTAGCCTTCTTCTCACTCTCCTGCTTGCTTCTGCATGTAAACACACACACACACACACACACTCTGCGAGAGCTTACACGTGCTATCGGTCTCAATCTGTGAGTGGATATGCCAGCTATTTCACTTAACCATGCAGGGTGCGAATGTTGGCGGTGGGGGGAAAAAAGAATTTGGAAGAGGCGCGGAATATTTCACTTCAACCATGAATGCTGTGTATAGATAAGGAGCGCCTCACTCCGAGTGTGTTGCTGTTTGTATATACGTGCTCGCACGTGTGTGTCAGTCTTGTAGAGATTTACCTCCGACACACTCGTTAATCACAGAATTCATTAGTCACCGAGTCTCTAATTGTTTACTTTCCCCTGCGGCGGTACAACACAAGGTTGCCGGCCCTCCCTGTTACAATTTTGGAAGAACATAATGGTAAATTAATTTTCCTGGTAGCTCCGATTCGATTAGTCATTTCTGAGTACACTCTATTAGCCGGGAAATTGTGTATTTCCAAGTCGGAATGGAGAGTCTGGGTTTGATCGTGGTGCTTACCTGGAAAACAAGACGAAGCAGCAGAGACTGAAGGAGACCTGTGAGGAGGGGAGATGGAGTAATGAGGGATGAGCTGGAGGAGAAGCGCTCTGGTCTGCCTTGAGTGGCTCTGTAATGCAGACTGAAGCCCAGAGATGAACGCGAGTGCAAAGATAAATTGATCTATTAATAAACCCATAATCTACAAATGAAATCAAATGGATTCGCTAACTGCTGGGTACATCAGAAGTGATGCCGCTGAAACAGGACCAATAAAGTAAACAATGCGTATGAAAGCAAACCCAACAGCAAACACGCTGACATTTAACTATGAGTGTGTTTTAGAAGTAAACTCTTAATTAGATCTTTGCTGTCTCTCTTGGACGACCAAAAACTTTCACTGTTTCTGTGTCTCCTCTTCAAAAAAAGATTTGTTTTGCCTCAGTCATGACACACAAACCACAAGAGGAAGTGACCTCCACGAATCTGCGTTTCAACAAAAGAAAAATCACAGACTTCTGACGTCGTGTGTGGAAATTATGGCCCTAAACACACTGAAATAATGACTCAAACAAGTGGCAGCTGGTAACAGTATCTCCGACCTCTGTATATCTAGCCATATAGATATAAATTCAGTGTGCAATAACCCAAAGATGCTGTGTTTTATTATTCATATTTTGCTCATGTTCAAACCAAAATCCGCTGACATTGAGCCATTCTTCGCAATATAAAGCCTTAATTTCATTTTGTGTCTTTTTGTCGTCTGTTTGTTCTTTTTCCTGCTTCTCCTTTTTATTCTTGCTGTTTTGAGTTCCCCCAGCGTGGGGTCAGTTAAGTCTTATCTTATCTTATCTTATCTTAAGCAGCCAGAAGAGATTGCAGCGACACACAAACTATTTTTGAAGTCATAGTAAGCGCTCGGACTAGAGCCAGCTAGCACAAGAAGAAGTGGAAACAGCTGATGAAGACAACAGGAAGTGACCCGTTTGCCTCCTTAGTGTGATGTCATGTCATGTGATGTCATTCGACATCACCACGACAGGTTGAACATATCGTCCACTGGCCGCCTCTGCCGCCGATTCAACCTGCTGACTCAGCCAAACGGCCGCCAATGAGGGCCAGCTGGAGGCAGCGGGTGAACCGCGGGTGGCGTTCGGCCCCTGGTGTCGTGGCACGTCGGACCCCCTCCCGCCCGCCTGAAACGAGGCCTTGATGTTCCCCTTTCATGCTCTGGAAACTGGTCTGTGAGCCATTTTCTGGGACCGGTTGACTAATTGGCTTCGCGGCGTCCGACTTGGCGGAGGAGAACGTGCGACCTGGAGCCGCGGTGCCTCCTCTGCGAGTCGGCGTTCCGACTTGTCTTCATGTGCGTATTCATGTCACTCGCTGTGTTTTTATGTGTCGCGGCCTGAGCTGCATATGGATGAGCTAACGCGGGGCAATCTGCGCTTCAAGGCGCTCGTGCACGCGCTGGCACGTCCACTTCTTTCACGATACTGAAATACAGATGCAATAGACCATATCACAAGTGAACTTACTGAAACTATGCATTATAGATCAACACACCCTCTTTCTCTCTCACACACACACACACACACGTCCTCCGTCTTCCTCCTTTCAATGAGTCTCCACGCACGCTCACACGCCACATCACAAATGATGGGATTTAAACATCAACAGTATGAAATATTCATGTGTCAGTGCCAGCCGCTCGAGCAGAACTACCACCAAGGGGGATTTGCCTTCAGATCTGAGGATACTACTGCATTCATCCCTCTCTCTCCGCCTCCCGCTCCCCCCGTTGTGTTGCAGCATCCGGAGCCATTGTCTCGCTGTATTGTTCTACTTCTCTATGATATCTCCTGTACGCTCTCAAGTGTTGTTACGTCCGTGTCTTTGGGGGTGGGGGGCAGGAGTGACACCCTCCCGCTCGGCCTTCTTCGCTCTTCGCTCAACATGGGGGGAGGCGGCGGGCGAGAGAGGTCGCCTGAGAATCAGAAAAGGGGGGAAGAGAGAGAATTTAGAGTTCGGGACCGAGTGGTTGATGCGGATTTCAAAGCTCGGCGGTTTGGGAGTTTAAACAAGGTTCATGAGGACGTTAAGAGGTTTATCTTATACAACGCTACGACTGCTTTCACCACTAATAATGACAATAATACATATGCAGTCTTTTAAAGCAGCCCTTCAGAGCCGAGCTACGCAGCACCTCACACAAGACGATTGATTAAAAGGCAACGTTGATTAAAGCAAACATGTCTGGATGACTCAAAGACAATAAAGCAGTTAACAAATAGAAGTTCTTGTCGAATAAAGTCAAATAGAATCGAGGTAGAATCAGGACAGGCTGAGTTTTGAAGAGTCTTTCAGACATGACGTCTTCATCTCTCTCTTTATCGCCAAAGGACGTATGTGTCTGCCAGCGTGATTAGCGAACACCCTTTCTGTTTCAATTTACTTTATTTCATGAGGATAATTTACTCAGCGTCAGTAATGCTTCCCAGGGAGTCTTTGCTTCACGCGTACATTAACAGCAGAGCCATAAAACACCAACATTAGCTGTATCAGCACCGGAAAAGCTGCATTTTGGGAAAACAAATGACCACAAGCAGCAATTGGAGGCATCCTTTGCAGCGCCAGAAAGATGCATTCAAGTCAGTTTTGTCGTTTTTAGAGCAGAGTGACAGGTGTGATCGCTTTATTGGTTAGACTCTGATGACATCACCTGTACAGATTCACTGCTTTCCAGGAAGTAAAAGTGTCGATTTCACTGGCAGAAAATTGCAGCTGCAGCTGCTTTGAAACGTTGCCCTCGTAGCCACGCCCCTTTAATGATGTCACAGCAGGTGACAGCTAATGGAAAACACCTGCTTTGACATGGCTGATTTATGGCTTCCTGTACAGTTTCTAGGTTTTCACTTCATACAAAAACACGACATGACGATCTTCCTCAGACTGCTGGCGAGTAGTCATTCTGCAGCTCTGTGCTCTAACACATGAGCATGAGGTTAAAGTGTTAATAATCTGAGGTCTAGCAGAACAGCTCTGTAAAAATGTGCCTGAAAGTATAAAAGTGCAGCAGCACAAGGCTTAAAAAGTTTGAGGACTTGTGGAGAGAGAAGCTAGAGAGTAAAAAAAAGAAAGGTAGGAGGGAGAAAGTTTGATTGCTGACTGAAAGTGAGTGTGATGGAGTACACAGAGATACAAAGAGTGCCAATCGGGGGAGCGGGGAGTCAGATACGGGTCCAGTGGTCATTGTTCCTCCTGAGATTCATCCCTTTTTCCATTTAAAAGATGTGATTACACCCCAACGACGCGCGCACACTCCTTCACACACACGCTGCCGGCAGCGGTGATCCAATTTAGGAGGTCAGAAGGGAGGGATAAGGAGATAGAAGGAGCAAAGAGGGGAGCGGAGGGGTGAAAGGCAGCCGTGGAGGAGACGCAGGGAAGGAGAGGAGGAGGTAGCGCTCTCTCTCTCTCTCTCTCTCTCTCTCTCGTTTGTCATTCTGTCGGCGCCGTATGCAGATGAGGAGCTAATATGATATCGCTGCTGATGGATGTTTAAAATGATACGGCGACCCTGAGCGGCCTCGCCGCATGCTGCCTGCCACGGAGGGGGTGTGTTTGGGAATGTGTTAGTGAAAACTCCAAATCATCGCAGCGGTGCCACACACAAACTTTCTTTTTCTCATCTTCGTCATGAGAAGCCATCGGAGGATTAAACAGCGAAACTCCAGATTAGCCGGCGTCCGTCACAGCGCTCCAGATCGACCTGTTGAATCAACTTTGATCAGCTTCGCTTCCCGTAGTTTTGCTCTTTCTTTCTTTTTAACCTCCAAAGTGGTTTTAGATCATGTGGCTGATCGTCGGACTGCTCGTGCTTCTTGGTCCTGATGTTGCCACGCCCCAACATCTCAATTAACCAATAGAAATGATAGACAGAACTACAAACCACGTAATAACGACAGACTCCTTTCAGTTAGTCCTTAAAATGGCAGAAAATAATGAGAAATTCCCATCACACTGGCACTGGGGAATATTGTCGTATCACCTCTGGTGATGCCTTCAAACGGTTCAGTCTGCAATGACAGAAAACATCCTCACTGCAACTGGTGAAAATTTGGGATTTTAGTTCTTAAAGGAAGAGTTCAACATGCTGGGAGAGACGCCTTTTTGCCATCATGGCTGCATTTTAAGAGAAGATCGATTCGGCTCTCGTGTCTGCGTGGTAGATATGAAGCTCCAGCCAGCTGCTGTCTAGCTTAGCTTAGCACAAAGACTGGAAACAGAGGGAAACAGCTAGCCTGGCTGTTTCTAAGAGTAAAGAAAATCCTCCTGTAAAGCTCATGAAGTAACATGTTGGATCTTTATCAACTGAAGTGGAACTAAAGGTTAGACATGGCACTATTTCTTGGGTCTTGTTGTCACCCTGAGATTCCAGGAAGTCACCGCACCCAGACAGGAAATAGTCCGGTACATAATCCCTCGTCAAACTTTTGTTTTTTGTACTGCTATAATAGCATCAACTGCTTGATTAATCAATTAATTTTGAGCATTATAATTCTTTTCAGCACTATTAACCATAATTTGTGTTTGGAGATGGATGTCGACACCTTGTTGTGTTGAAACCTGGTTTGTGTGGATCAATATTGAGTCGAGCTGCACGTTATTCATCATGTTAAAGGTCATAACCGTTGAGGCCAACGCGAGATTTTCAAGACATCGCTAACGCTGATGCGAACCATCGTTTCAGATCTGGAGCAGTCGCTGCCTCTGAGTTTGTGTAGCTGTCTGTGCATTTTTTCCACATTGTCATGGTGGTAATGAGGAGTGGGGGTGGTAGTGAGGAGTCTTGTGGGGTGGGGGGGGGCAGGACTGATTGGATTCTCCACAGACTTCATTAGTTAAAACAAAGCCAGTTGTCCATTTGGGCTCTTTCACAGCCTAATTGATATTGATTTAGTGATTTGCTCAGGGGTGATTTTAAAGCATGTTGGTGCTGTCGTCAATGCTGCTTTTCCTCTGCTCTCCCTCATGGCATTAGCTCTCCATCCTGCTGCTAACAACAAACTCTCAGTGAGGAGGGTTTTTTGGCTTTCTGGTGACGTGTGTTTTCCTCCTCCGGTTGACGTTTCTCTTCAAATCATTCTTAACAACCGTGAGTCTTTACACGCCGCCTCCTCCCACTTTGTCGCCTCATTGCCGTCGCATTATTTTATGACATAATGAGAAAAGCCGAGGGAGATAATTCTCTTTTCTACCTAATTTGCCTCCACGGATCCAGCCTCGTCAGTGCAGAGAATTAGCCAGGGTTATCTTTTCGTTGTGGACTCTTCAGCCGCGATGGCGCTGATAGATCGTCACCATCTCCACAACTGGATAATGATAGTTATCATAAATGGTTAGCGGTTGGCTAAGTGAAGCATTGAGATCAATGGCGGTGGTGTTAGTGGTAAAATGAAGGAGGCCTTTTATCATGTTGATGGATGGCAGGCCTGTCTTTAATGTGACATGTTATGATCATATCAATTTGTCCTCAGTTCTCATAGACATCACTTTATTGCCTCTCCGTCTCTCACAGTCCATCACCCCGCACTGTAAATTCAGACTTGAAATGGCAGCGTGCCACAACGCTCCATAAACCCACCATTCCTCTTCCTCCACTGCCACCCTTCCACTGGCTCCACTGGCTTTCCCTCTCTTTAATCCACCTGCTTTCCACTCTATTTTGATACCTCTCTGTCTCTATTTGCTGTCCTCCTCCCCTCAGTCCTTGACAGGCATCGGCGGACAGCCTGAACGAAAGAGTGAAGGAATCAGACTGGGATTAAAATGTAATATCAGACTATTAAAGAGATTAGTGGCTGAGATTTCGCCGTCTGAGCTACCCCCCAATCTGATGAACTGGCATTCATGATATTGATTTATTCCCCGGCTTCTTTTATCGTCCCACATTCACATGGACAGCCATAGATCTGATATGGTGGCCTTTTATGAGGCACCTTGTCAGCGGTGCCTTTGCTGTAAGTAACCGCCGCCCGGCTGCCGGGAATGATTGTTTATGGAAGAGAAGTTTATTCATCAAATCTGCAGTTTTGAAAGAGCAGCAGCAGCAGGATGGATGAGGACATGACTGATTTCCGTTTCTCAAGTGGACATAAAGCAAGGTCCTGCTATTGAACCTGCTAATGAAAGCTTCAGATGGAACAGCATCGTCACAAAAGGGCCTTAATTATTTCCAATTATGACAAACCATCATTTCAGCTCAATTATGTTGCACATCCGTCAAGGCTAACAAGGTAGCAGGATGTGATTGAGGTTCCCTATTAGTCTCTCTGTCGACACCTTTGCAAAGACTCATGAGCACCGGCGGCCTGCCATCAAAGGAGAGCATCTGTAGCACTCAGATTCTTTCCATTCATACGATTTCACATCCATTTGTTTTCACCTGATCCCGACTCAAGTCCCCCCACCATGCATCCACCTGTGCACCCCTCCATTGATGCATCCACTCAGAGCTGTAGTCAGCTGGATGCCCCTGCAGGTATTTTCAAGAACAAGAGCAGTCACGTGGCATCTTTGATGGAGGTGCGGCTGAACTTGTCGGCTGGTCCTCGCAATGCAATTTGACTTTGATGCTGCAGTTTATAGCCGCATGTCATCACTGGTAGCTTCAGGGTGTGACCCCTGTTCTAAATGTGACTCGCAAAGCATGTTCAACAACACATCGTCTCACTGCTGGATGGTGATTTGAACGCAGCCTGCTTTTCTGTGGTATAAGCATGATATTCACTCCAAGGAGGGTGTCTGTCATCACGTATGTGGTTTGAGACATAATCATGTGGTTGCTACAGGAAATGCTCCCCAATGATAAAGATAATTTGTCGTCTGTTACTTCTGTGGAGAAGGTCTGCTCAAGTGTAGGCATCAGGAGCTGCTTGTTTGAGGTCGGGGAAGGATTGTTGTCATGGCTAGAAGCCAACCAACGTTGGTAAGAGACTCAAGCTGCAGCCTTTGTTGTCAGAGTCTCACACTTTGCCCAACCAGCCGTCCATCTCAGCCGCCTCTCTGCGTCATTTGCAGCTTGTTGCAGCTTCCTCTGTGATTGGCACTGACTGTAAACATTCAGTATGTCTTTGCAACAACCTTTTGTTGAGGAGGGTCCTTCTGAACAGTTGTTGTACGTTATGAAACACTTTGAAGCAGAAGCGGATTTATGTTTCTTATTATGTAAAATGTTTTTAATTCAGATTCATGTTTACTGTAATTTGTAAAATGACTTTTCAGACCATAAACGCACAAAAAAACGCTCCCAATCAGCCGTTATGTTGAATATCCTTCATCCAGCGCACATCTAATTTTCCCCTCTATCCCGTCTCCACCAACCTCCGTCCATGTTCACTTTGCACCATCTTATCATCCGGCCAACCGGTAATGGCCTCGCTCTCTGCGGCGCGTACGATGCCTGCGTGTGTGGCCCCATCACAACCTTAATGCATCTCAATTTAAGCACTGTTGTAACACACACATGCGCAGCCCTCTCTGGCTGACACACGCGCATGCAGAGTTTATTGTGTTGCGAGCAGTGACGGGTCGGGGCGGGCGGCATCAGCAATGCGTGACGCGTGCCTCCATAACGCCGGCCTCATTTGCATGTGTGAGGAGGTCTGGGCTAATGGAGCTGATCTGTTGCGCTGTTATTAAATGGGAAAGAGAAGGGGAGGCGGGGGAGGAGGAGGAGGAGGAGGAAGAGACAAAAAGAGGGGAGGTCTTCTCTCCTCTCCCAGAGGCATGATGGATGATTCAGGAGTCTCTCCTCCACTGAGTTTAGGTTGTTGTGCAATTTGCGGTGGTCACACAGCAGCACGCACACACGTACACACACACGCGATATGCATGTATGTGTGAAAGTGTGTAAGTGTGCTGCAGCCAGCCTGCACACCCTTTGAACATCACACGGTAAATGAGGCCGAACACACTCCCACCACTTCTCCCTTTTGTCGACCCTTTAGCGCTCAGGTCGTTTCTCTCGCTGCATTTAAATGTCCTCAATATGTCACACATGCATGCATGAACGCATGCACCCTGCTAACACACGTGCACTCGCTCCTGCGCACGTGCAAACACACACACACACACAGTAAATGAAGCCTGTTGGGGCATTTGTTTCAGACCCTTTTTATAGCGCACACATGCACGGTTTTACTGCTGCGTGTTGCAGAGTAATGGCCATTTCCCAGCATCAAACTGTGGAGCAGTTCCATTTGAATTGCTGATTGAATAGACTGTAAAATAATGTTTTATTATTGCATGAATTTCCACACTGAAATCAACAATCGTGATGTTTTATTTTTCATTATGAGGCTGCAGTTAGCATGCATTAGCATGTGTTAGCAGTGGGGAAGCTAGCAGGTCCGAGTGTGTTCGTGTAGATCCCCGTTCGCTGCACCTGCACCTGCATCCCACCAACCTCTAAGATTTTAAGAAATAAACTAAAATCAGCATTTAAAAACAATAATGATCATGAGGCATTTTGCTGTCACGGCGTCCACACATGCGTGGCTGCTTTTCCCGTCACGAGTTAAGAGCTCAGACTTGTCGATCAATACAAAACAAAATGTGTTAGAGTGATACATCACCCGGTGTGGGGTGAGGGGCTGTGTGCTGAACCTCAATACTTCATGAGTACTGAGCAAAGTGTGTCCAGAGCATCGAGTGGCATGAAGTATTGATCAGATCTTCCCTGATAAAAACCATGAAACCTTTCTATATTTGCTCTCATCCATGTTTAAAATTCCCCAAACTAAGGTTCTGAAGAAAGCATGGATTTGATAGCTGTGCCAAACCTTATCCAAGCTGGATTCACGACATCAGCGAGCTGAGCTGAGAATGCATCTCGCCAGGCTTCAGGTTGTGAGCCAATCAGCATCCTGTGAGGAACTGCTGGCAGGCACAATGGCGGCTCCTAAAGAGGTTAGCGTAGATGCTGCTCGTTAGCGTTAGCTTAGAGTGAATTCGCTTTTCTCCCAACTGGCTTCATCAAGAGTTTTGCTCTCCCACTCAGTCATATGGTTTGATGATCTGATTGGCTGAAGTTAGCTGGTGTTAGACAATGATAGACAGATGGTTCATCCAATCACTGGTGCCTGCCCTTTTCCAAACAGTTTCCATGGACCAGGTCCCAGGTGGCTCCATGCATCCTGTTACCAGATCTCAGGTATTTGCATTGAAACGTCGTCACTCAGCACCTTTATTTTTGACAGGTGGCTTTAGAAAGCTTCTTGTTTCCTCATTGGTGGTGATTGGAGGCTGTGATCAGCTTGAATTCACGTCAGCTGCAGCTTCCAGTGGACATCCACAGTAGTTCTGCCAACATATGGTGCAATGCTTTGGCAGCGCTTCCAGGAGGACGATAGCAAGAAGTCCATTTGGCCTTTGTGTGAGTGTGTGTGCTGCTTTGCAAAGTTTCTATGAGTATTTTTCCCCCTGAAACCTTTAAAATCTTGTCACCTTAAAAAAACCTTTGATCTTAGCAGTTTCACATACGAATACATGTGAGTCAGTGCTTTTATGAGGCGTTGAGTCACTCCGAGTTGTGTCTTTCCCGGTGCACCATGAATGCAGCCTCCGTCAGAGGATGATTAATGAAATGGCAGCTCGTTGGTGTCGCTCAGGTCTCGGTTTCATCCAATCCTCATCCCCCCTCGGCACATTGGCGCCGCCATCTACGAGACTCATCCTCCAATGGGAGAGTTTAGATCCATCTGGAGGCGGGCCAGCAGCCCACATCTGACATCATCTTAAGACCTGGCACAGTTTGGCAGAATGACACTGGCTGTCTCACACACACACAAATACTAGCACACACACACACACACACACACACACACACACACACATACACCCACCTGCGATGGAGATAAGATTAAGATGAAGAAAGAAGTGGGAATTCTCGGGAGGTGTGAAAGTCAAGTGCGTGAATGTATTTATCGGTGTTTAAAGATGGTGTCCTCCGTGTTGGATGTGTTGATTGGTCGGGGATTGTGGGTGCGGTACGCGAAGCGGGTTGTGTACATGTGAAAAGCAGGATGGCAGGTGAGAAGGAGAGAAGTGTTAAAAACAGAGAGTGTTAGAATGACACAGATGGGCTGCAGAGACGAGGATGATGAAGGGGAGAAAAACATTTCGGAAGAGACGGAAAGACTCAGCGAGAGCGTCTCTCCTGGTGTTCACAATTCAGCCATCAGACAATCAGCAAAACGGCGTTCGACAACAACTTTGTTTGCGCGTTAATCATTTAACCTGCTTGAATTCGCCGCTTTCTTTGTGTTATATGACTATATCTTTGGTTTGGAGCTGGTAGTCAGACACAATAATACTGCAATAAGTCCTACTTTCATGAAGGTTATAATGCATTATACTGAGCAGTGCACTGTCTCTGTTATGCATGGGGTGGACAAAATAATAGGAACAGCATAACACAATGCAATTCAGCAGTACCACTGACAGCAGCCTCTGAAATGACCATAGAGGGAAATCAACATCACAACCTCATTGAATGTGTGATTACTGTCTTAGTTTTAGCAAATTCACAAGCAGCTGAGCGTATTTGAGTCTGAGCTTTGATATGATGCATTCACATGAACTGAGTATCCAGCTTAGTCCTGGTTTTATGCTGTGCCAACGTGCTGGTTTCTGCAGGTTTTTTACAAGAAAAACCCCAAAAACTACAGAAAAAGGAAAAGCCATCATCTTTTTCATGCTGTGAGCTCCACAAACTGAATCCTTTTCATCTTCATCTTTCACCCAAAACCCAAACAGAAAATAACACCAAAAAGCAGAATAATGGCCTCTGAAGAAGTCGTCTTCTGCGGCTGAGCAGTAAAGTTCAGTCACATCGTGCTGCAGGTTTGCCAGTAAGCAGGTTACTGCAGCGCATGTGAACTCATTCTCTGATTTCCCTCCGTAACCTGATTTCTCCCGGTAACCTGGTTTCTGGTGCCATTAATAATGGGTTAACATCAGTCCCATAAGAGCATCAACATGGTATCGCGTGTTTCACACCATAACAGAAGCATCCGTGTCACTTCCAATATCTGTTTGTGTGCGTGTTTATTAAAAAGAGGCAGAGGGGGAAATCACTTTAAAAGCTCCGACGTGGGAGCGCTCTTGTCATCGATGGTGTTCAGAAGTGCCGTGACAGCTGGCTCGTTGTGTCTCCTTCATGTAGTGCTGATGCTCGGTGTGTATGTGTGCGTGTCCAGAAACGCCGGCGGTACTCGCCGGGTCCCGCCACCTGCTTCGCGACGGCTCTGGCACCGTCGCCCGAGGACTCCCTCACGTTTCAGCTTCGTTTTACGTCTCCGCCAGGCCTGCAGCGGCGGGAGACCTGCAGGAGTTTGTGCTCGGGTTCGTACGTGCCGCCAAAAAGCTGTCCGTCATGAAGCATAAGTCTGGCCGGCTTCCACCTGGACGCTGCTGTCCCATCTGTTTCCATCCCGTTGATCAATTCTGACCCAAATCTTGTCGGCTCGGCTTAAGCAGACCAACAAGGAGCAACTGATGCTCCGAAATCAGACCTCTTCTGCTTTAAACAGAATCAGTTGCTCCTTAAAGACGTGTTTATTTTTTAAGTGGCTCTGCAGCCGAGCAGCTGATTCTCTTCAGAGGAACATGTCGAAAGGGGAAGATGATGTCCAGAGCTTAAAGAAATAAAGCTTTCTCAGCAATTTTGAGTTTCCACACAAACAAATGTCCTTTAAAAACCACATATTTCCAAAAAACTCTTTTTTTTTTTTTAGGTAATCCTGCTGGATTTTAAAGGGTGTTGGGGAATTATTGCATTATTAAAAACAAATATAAACACTTCAGATAGGAATAATCCAGCGGGTTTGCATGTTTGGAACTAAGGAAGGAGCATTTAATCCAGTCCAGCTTCAGGAGAAGACGCAGAAGAAGAAGGGCGCCGTTAGCATTAGCACAGATAGCAGGTTCCCAAAGTTCCCACGGCCACATCAGAGGCGGCACCGTTTGACTGACAGCTCATCTCTGGGAACAGTGAAGCACAAACAAACGAGCGCCCGTATCTCCAGACACAGAGATTATTTTTTACAAACAAATCTTGAATGTGGAAGCGGAGCGTCCACGCGCTCTCGGTGCAGTTCCACTTCCTCTGTAGCGAGTGAAACACCAAGGAACAAGTTATTTCTTCCAAACGGTTAGAAAACAGATGAGTTTTTAGCTGAAAGTGAATGACTTGTTTAAGGATGTTTTCTTCAGCTTCAGACACATAACTTTCAGATTCAAACTTCCAGCATGTCTCCAATGTCAGATATGATCATCCTCCACGATATATCCACTCAGCCAGAGGAGCTCTCGGCCATTGTGCTGCCTTTAGTGTCGCCATCCTCGTAAAGTTACTCTAATGAAGTTTTATTAGCGTCTTCACGACTGTTTCTGCTGCAGCCGACGTTTAACATCCAGCTGTTTGGTAATAGGAAGCGTGGAGTGCCAACGTTTTGCTTATGTATAAGTATGTGGACTCAGAAATATGAGAGATGGCGTGTGTGGTGGAGTTTTATGTGTCGTCGTGTATGTGTGCCATCTGTGTGTGTGTGTGTGTGTGTGTGTGTGTGTGTGTGTGTGTAAACTTGAGTGCGAGCAGTGTGTGTTTGATGTTCCATTTACCCTTTTTCATAATTCATGGCATTGGGAAAATGGACTGAAGCGGAGGTGGCTGGTGTGTGTGCGTGTGCATGTGTGTGTGTGTGTGTGTGTGTGTGTGTGTGTGTGTGTGTGTGTAGCAGGATAACAGGATGAGTGTTCTGTGGTCGGAGATGAAACAGACAAAAGTGTGTCTTTGAAATGCAAAGAGTGACGATAGCAGTGATTGGCCACCGTGTTGAGGAGGAGCAAGGAGTTTTTTCTCAGCATTTCATCATGATACACACACACACACACACACATTCTGTCTCTCTCACACACACACATGCACACAGACACACACACACACACACACACTGGTTATTAATGACAGCACTGTTAATGCATTATTATTTTATTTACCTCTGTGACATAAGACCCGGGCTAATTTGGTGCAGCCATGAGCTCTGGGGGGTTGTGTAAGTGTAACGCTGGCTCACACACACACACACACACACACACACACACACACACACAGACACAGTGTCTAGTGGTGGGGCCTGGGGACCAATTTATTTACATGCAGTGGAAGAGGAACAGAGGATTGGAGGAAGGGATAAAACAAAAAGGGAAGGAGAGAGAAAGAGGAAACAGCAGGGAATTATGGAGAAAACCCAGTGGAACGAACAAGTTTCTCTACTGCTCCCAAGGACAGACAAGACCAATTTACTATTTAGATAGCTCAGTGTGTGTGTGTGTGTGTGTGTGTGTGTGTGTGTGTGTGTGTGTGTGTTGTTTTGCCAGTATCTCGTGTGATTTGTATCATATTTCCAGAAACACAGCCTTCATCTGCACCCAACTGTTTTCCTTCCACTGTTAAAGAGTGGCTAACGCTAAAGCTACAGAGCTGCTCTGCATACGTTCAGCCTGGAAACAGGCAGCGGGGGCTGGGGGGGGCTGGGGGGGGGGTCAGGAAATGTTGGAAAACACTTTCATCTAATGCATGTGATGTAATACATGCAGGATGTTCATGTGTCTTCTTCTTTTGTGACAAGCGGAGCGTCATCAGCGTACACTGAGAGAATGATTGAAGTGAATGAGACGTTTCGCTTCGTCAACACTTAATTTGGATGAATGTTTTGTCACTTTTTGTCTCTTTGGTTATATTCTTTTAGATTTTTGTGTTTTGTATTCATTTTTTTAAGATTATTTTTCCAGATTTTCACAAATCTACCCTCTTTCTTGTCTTGCAGGCAGGACGCCAGTGACCTCTCTGGGCCGATACAAAGGTACCGTTCTCCATCTTTTATTCTTTTTCTCTCTCCCTCTCACCCCTCGCTCCTTCTCTTCCCTTCGGCCTCGTCCTCAATGAGGCATGCAGTATATCTCCAGGCTTCGGGCCAAACACTGACTACATCAACAGGCGTTTTCCCCTCAGCACTGGAGTGGTGTTGGCGCCGGCGTTCAGGGGGCAGCGTGGAAGGACAGGGCGAAGATGAGATGAGGCGGTGGGCCGACAGAGAGGGAACTGAAGGGACGGAGGAAAAGGGAAATTGGAAAGGAGAGATGTGAGATCTGCGGCCGAGGAGGGTCATTAAACTAAACCCTTCGGCGACAGAGCGACAGATCAAGCGAGGGGAGAAGGGGAGGAGAAGGTTTAAATAAGGGCCCGTCTTAAAATAGCACTACCTATTTCTCATCTGAGGCAGAATTAACAGGAAAAGGACGAATATCCTGCCCTCATCAGCGCCCCCTCCCCCACGGTGCAGAGCGAAAAAGAGAAGGGACACTTCATCACCCGTTCGATCCGCTTCACATTACAAAGCTTTACGATCTGGATTATAATGCAGCGCTCGTTAATTATTATAGAAGTGTTGACGGTTCTGGAGGTCTGAATAAACATCAGAGGATCCATAATGCGTCAGCAGATGTATGGTCGTTTACCGTCATAACTTTCTGTGTTTGTTGTCTGTTTTTGAGGTTGTAATCTGGATGAACGGACCCTTTAAATACTCGCTGACATGAGCGCATTCTGTTTCATTTGTGCGTTTTCTGAACCGAGTCTTGTTCCAGAGGCGAATAAACAACAGTGGCGTCTCGATGCCTCAGATGTCGCTCCGAATAATACATCAGCGCCGAGTCTGGACTCTTCCATCTTGGCTCGAGCTCGGCAGACAAACAACGAGAGATGTGGCGCGGGGGAAGTTGTGAACACGGCCTCTTAAAAGCTTCTCTTGACGACGCAAAGGTGACGAAACGTGGATCGGCGAGGTCGAGCCAGCTTTGAGACTCTGCAATGAAATGAAGTGCGTCTAATGGCTAATGGCAGGAAGCCATTTAAAAACTCTTAAATACGAGAATATGCGGCGGTAATGTAAAGAATATGCGATTTTAATGGGCTGAATCAAGTGCGACCGCTGATGTAGTCCTTTAAGAAACTCTGGAAATTGAACTTTTATCTGTTATCGATTATTGTTTTTACCTTTGAATAAGGCAGCGCAGGAAGAAAGAGGATAAACTGTCCAATCCTGCAGAATCCTGCATCATTCCCTCACAGCAGAAGTGGATGATACTGATGTTTAGTAATAAATTCTCCATATAGTCTCAGTGTAAAGCTGCTCCTGATGGTATTCATGGGCGCCCAGCAGGTAAATCAGCTCCGATCCAAAACAAGCTCCTGCACAGCGGAGACGAAGCGAAACACGGGAGGAAGAGAGCGAGACGACGACTGTGGCTGTGAATAATTAGGCAAAATAGTTTGCTTTTGTTTTTCTCTCTGATTGGAGAAAACAGGCGAGGCTGTGACTGGTGTATGAGCTCACACACACGCACACACACACACACACGCACACAAAAACGACGACTGTTACACACTAATCCGCCACGCAGCTGCGTCATTCCAGAACGTGTGTTTACTTCCTCTCTGCCTTCACCACCATCGCCGCCGCCGACCCCCCACAATCCCCTGCAAACACACACACACACACAATCACACAAAAGAGAACTGGGCGTGTAATTTGATCCTGTGCGCTCTCCTCCTCTAATGAAGCTCTCTGGCGGTTTGACTGACACCCGGCTCGTTATTTAAGCGTCTGTTTTGGGCCGGGAGGAGGAAGAGGAGGAGGAGGAGGAGGAGGAGGAGGAAGAAGGGGGGAGGCAGAGATAGGAAAAGTGGAAGCAAGGGAGCTGAAAGAGAGGATGAGGTTAGGAATTGCGAGGATGGGGACGGATAAACGGACAACAGGAAATGAAAACAGGCTGGAAAGATGGAGCAGGGGTGGAGGGAAAGAGGGTCATGGGAGTCGTAGGGAGCAGGAGGAGAACATGGAGGCGAAAAAAAGAGAGGACAACAACAGTCAAGATGGTTTGGGAGGAGGAAGAGCTGATGCCGGAAACAGGGGTGATAAAGGGTGTGAAGTGCGTGTGTGTGCGTGTGTGTGTGGGTATAATTGCAGGTCTTTGTGCTGATAATGTTCTTTGAAGGCACACAGCTGATAATTAGCGAGCGTGGCTCCACAGATGCCTTTCAGCATCGGTCATTACGAGCCGCAAACCCGCTATTGGCTCTGACATGACCTCCCGAGACGGGCAGGGCGCCGCGCTCGCGCATGGGCGCGCGCGTCCCGCCCTCACGTGAAGAGCGGCGCGCAAATCGGCGTAAACAAGCGTTGATTAGTGTATGAATAGCATCGGCTCACGAGTGGAACAGATACAACAGCTCTCTGAAGGCCTCCAGCTCCTGCCTGGCACGAGGGCTACAGGTGTGTGTGAGACGCACAAATGCACACACACTTCCTGTTTACGGAGCCAGACAGCAGAGACTGTAATTACAGGGATTCATACAATGTGGCGTCCCGGTACGCTGCGTCCGTTATTGCCTCCCCGGTTGCCACATGACAACAGCGGTCCCTCGCTGCGGCGGCTGCTCGGCGCCGCTCCTGGCCCCGCCTCCGCCCGTGCTCCCACCTCTGAATATTTATGAGGCGAGCGGCTGCAGTCAGAGCACACCGGCTGGAGGATTCGCTCCTTTCAGCAGTGACAGTTATCAGTGTTAAAGGCCCCTTCCTGAGCTCTAATTTATCCCCCAGTGGGAAAATGTCCGGCGAGCGCCGCGGCCTGAAGACGGGCTTTCGAAAAACGCTCCCAGTCAGCACAACTGCCAAAAAATGTGCCGTCAGTTCACTTTTTTTTTGGCGCCAGAACTAAGAGTGTGGAAGTTTACTGTTGACCTGAAGTCAGCAGCCGCGTTTCCATCGACTGTCGAGCGAATTTTAAGCGAAATTTTGAAAGAAAAGATTGAGAAAATGCAGATTAGGCGCGTTTCCATCAGCTGGTTTGGAGCGAATAGACTCGGCTTCGCTACTGTTGTTTCGTCAGAAGGTGGCGGTATGAGCTGTGTTACACATGGCGGTAATAAACAGAGTAGAAGAAGAAGAATGTTGAAAACATTGTTCTTTCATGCCAGTGAGTGCTGGTCATGTTTGATGCTGTCTGGAGAGGAAGATGATGAAGAAGAAGAGCGTTAGGGGAAGACGACGACAGCAGAAACAGCTTCTTCTTCTTCTTCTTCTTCTTCAGGTTTTACAGCTGAAACAGCTGAGCAGTCACATGTTCGCTACGTCAGAGCTGTTTCGTCCAGCCGGCGCCGGGATTCGAACCACCGCACCGACGTCATCGTCACGTGTCGCTGCAGGAGAAGTGGGATTGAAATCCTCGTTGGGTTTTTAATTGTGGGAGGCTGCGTCGGTGTCATGCTCGCCGTTCATCCATTTTTCATCCGAACGCATGAATTATGAAGAGCTGCTAATGACGGGGAGGGGCCGAGGGGGGAGGAGGGGAGGCGGCGG
>JBBMOE010000062.1:1861990-1873133 GCA_037975065.1 Chaetodon trifasciatus | reverse complement strand
CACACACACACACACACACACACACACACACACACACACTGGGTGGCAGGTGAACATACAGTGGCTCGGGAGGGGCTTACTTCTTTGTGTGTGATTCAGACCATTGACCTGGAACACATTGGGTACCGAGAGAATAAAAACTATTACACACACACACACACACACACACACACACACACGCGCACACACACACACACGCACACACAGCCTTTATTACTGCTGTTGTAGCTCTAATATTCATAACAGTGATAATTGTTCTTCTTCTTCGTTTCTGTAACTTTAAATGTTTTTTTGTTTTGTTTACGCTGGTTGTTTATTTCATTTCCCAGTTTATTTTATTTTCATATTTGAGAATTGTTCTCATGACTTTATTTATTATTTTTATACATTTTATTTCTTATTATTCCATCAAAATAGTTCCACCATTACGACCACTACAAGTGATGATAATAATAACATGATGATTATTATTATTGTCCATATTTAATCTGTTATTTAAATTATTTCTTTATAATGTTACATAGAATTATATGATTTACATATTTTTATTTATTAAATCTAATATATTACATTTTAATAATTTTTGCATCGTTTTAAAAATTGTCTTTAACATGATTTGACATTTGTCATATTCACATTATTTCTATTGCATTGTTTATTCTTCGTTTCACTTGTTTTTGTTATTATTTATCCACACATTAATATCATTTTGTGTGTGTTGGAGATCTTGTGATCATATTATTATGGGGTTTCATCTCAGGCTCCTAAGATGGCAGCAGTGACAGAGGTTACCATGGTTATCAGCCACACATCCTGACTTTGTTCTGTTGACGTAGACCGTGAAACAACACACACACACACACACACGCACACACACACACATCATCTTCCCTCCTCCTGAAACACTGCTGGTATGAGAGCAGACTCATCCAAACCACCGTCACACACACACACACACACACACACACACAGTCGGAGCGGCGAGCCCCAGGGTTTTCTGGGATAGTGGAGTGTTTTCTCTTCCAGCTGATGCTCTCTGAGGTGGGGGGGTGGGGGTGGGGGGGCGCTGAAGTCGTGGGTGTGTCTTCTTCACATTCCAGTGCTTTTCCTCAAACAATAACAACATTTATTTCTAACACGTCGTTTGTTTTTACTCATCCCGATTCCGTCCTCACTCCGGCTTCTAGGAAGCTCGCCGTCGCCATAATTAATCATTATCGCGTTAATTCTGAGCCGTTGTGCGTTTAGCGTTCACTGAAGAACGATACGCCGGTTGTTTTTGTTTATTAAATCACTTCTGCGAGCAGGAAGCCGTCGATAATACGAGCGTGATGCGGAAGAAATGTCTTTAGATTTGCCTCTCAGTTTCATTTACATGCACGTTTCCATATTTGTCTTTTCCTGTGTTCAGGCACCCCTGCGTGTGTGTGTGTGTGTGTGTGTGTGTGTGTGTGTGTGTGTGTGTGTGATGTTGGGGAACTCGGTGTGACGTTTTTTTTGTTTTTTTTTATCCCTCTTTTTTTTCTGAGAGGCTCCAGATGGCTGAGAGACAGGTGAGCCAATTAGCGAGTCTCAGTACACGGCAACATCATCACACCGGCGGAGCACGACAGCCGAGCGCACACACACACACACGCACACACACACACACTCCACGCCGCCGTGGTGTTTAACATTACCGCCATAATGCGCTGATGTCTCTCAGTCCATCAATACGCCATCACGAGCCCGTCGATGTCGTGGCGGATGTGAAATTGATTTTACGATATGTAACGATGTTTGGAACGATGACAAATGATCCTCTAATTTTAGCTGATTATCACGACTGCCTGCGACGTACGGCGGCGTGCGCCTATAGCGTGGCCCGTTATGCGTGTTCCGTACGACCCAGAAAACAGGCATAATGGGCAGATTTGAATTGATTTACTTGTGTATTCATTTATTTTCAAGGAGCCAAAAATACTTCGGCGAGCCTCGCTGATGTTCATTATAATTCTAATGAAGTCGAAATCTTCACAAAAGAGGAGAGCGGCGGGAAGACGGCGAGTCTAAACACAACAACAACAACAACAACTTCTATCCCTCCTCCCTTCATCCCTCCTCCTTCCTTTCTACTCCTCTTTCTCCTCTCACGTCATCCCCGTCTCTTCGTTTCGGTGCTGAATGGCAGAATATTGCGCGTGGAAAATGCAGATTTTGCCGTTAATGAGCCATCAGCCGCCGTGGAAGCACCTGACCCCACACACACTCCTCTCCCAGCACCCGTACGCCAACGATACCTGCACACATATGCATCCATATGAAGCAGCGCGCACACACACACACACACTCAGTGCTTATTATTTGGATGCCTCCTGTTTGTTTGTGTATTTTTCTTTTTGTTAAGAGATAATTGAGCAGCCATGACGGCTGCTTTCCCACCTAATGGAAGGGGACAAATTAATCTCCCTGTGCTAATGTCTGCAAATGGAACAGGACCACTCCTGCCACCTCCATGCTCAACCAGCCCGCTGTGAGTGTTTGAGTGAGTGTTGTCGGGTTGAGGCAGAAGCATCTGATGATGGATGTGATGCAGCTTGTTTGGTTTAGAAATGCGTCTGCTCTCCTGGGCGTCAGGGAAGAGTTTTTTTACGTTGGCGTAGCTTTAACGTTACCCGTGTGGATCTGTGAGATCCTGAGAAGAGCAGTCGTCCTGTGAGCAGCTCACAAACAACACAATGGCGGCATCTAAAGGGGTTAGCTTAGATGCTAATGTAGCATCAGGTCTCTGAACTGGAGGGTTTTCGTCATTGAAAGAAGAGCAAAGAGCGACAGCTAAGAGTGTCACTCTTCTACTCAGTCGTACGGTTCATTGATGTGATTGGTTGGCCGGTGACAGGCAGGCGGTTCATCCAATCACCTGCCAAGTATTTCTGAAAGGTGATTCTGTGTAACAAACACACCTGGATCTTAGAGTTTTTGGTCCTTAGCACCTGTCATGAAGACATTGTACTGCGTCAGATTAACATTTTTAATTGTTGGTGATTACTTAAAAGACTATCCAGCCTCTTATTTTCCTGGTTATGTCCAGCAAAGGTGAGCACACCTGCAAATGTCAAAGTCTTCAGATGCATGGTCCGATCTGTGTGTGCGTCAGGTGACAAATCCACCTCAAATGTTCATCAGAAATGCCTTCAGTCACAGGAATCTCTGGCCTCCTGTTACCTTACATAATGACTATCATATGTAGCTTTCAAATCGAGGAGAAGCGCTGGTTTCAGATCAGTTTGGTGGTCAGCAGATTCTCTGAGCTGAGGTGTTAAATCAGCACCGCTCACTGATCAGACTTCAGTCCAGCTGCAGATACGAACACGCTTCTTTTCATATTATGATGCGGACTGGAAAACAAGATGGCGACATCCTGACAGCATGAAGAGGAGCTTTGTTTGTTGTATTCAACACAGTCTTTCAGTCTTTTAAACCGAAAGCCAAATATTCAACTACTGAAGGTGGTGACTGGATTATGAGGACTTGTGACTCGACCTGCCCTCAAGGACTTGAGACGTGACACCTCTGCCAAAAAACATGCACTGTAATGACTGATAAGCAGCAGCAGTGACTTTGGCCTGTTGGTTATGACAGATACTCAAACACCTGCAGCCTCCATTCATGTTTGTACATATAAGTAATGTCTGGGAGAGGAAAACCGGGGCGGGAGGCCGGGCGAATGTCATCCTATTTTCCCATCTTAATAGCCGATGATCCGGCAGCCGACCGCCTCCTAAGCCTCTTCCTGTGGATGACCTCCAGGGAAGATTGTGTTGCTGCTGGTGGAGTACAGAGGAGTTGATTACGCGGCAGCGCCGGGGCTTTGTTCTAAGCATATGCCCGTCCTTGGCTTTGGAGAGGGAGCGAAAAAAGAGATAGATGAAGAGGGAGAAAAAGAAGAAGAAGAGGACTCTTATCTCTCCCACGGGGTCCCGCGTCCTTTCAGCCCGGATTGTCTCGGTGACCTTCCGGCCCCGCCCGGTTCATCCCGACCCTCCTCGCTTGTTTACTGTCCCGTAATGACATTGTCAACGGCAACAATGCGCCCGCTTATCGCGAGGTGTCGGCCACCACAATGGCTGAATGGCGGCGTAATGGAAAGGCGAATTCGTCCCGTTGTCATCTCGAAGTCTTTGGAGGCGCTCTCCTACTTGGCCGTGTGTGCCAGCGAAAGATAAGATTAATTCTTCATATCGCGGGCTGATTGCAGAATCTTGTATCTAATGCAATTTTTATTTCTCACCCCCCCTTCCCTCCCTTCCCTCCTCTCCCCCTTTCTTTCAAACTGCAGAGTCAAGCATTTTTTTTTCTTCTCTCTTTGGGGAAAAAAATCTAAATAATTTATCTGTGTTTTGGTACATTTTTTCCCCTCCTGTACTTAGAGGGAGAGTGGAGAGAAATGGAACAGAGACCGACAGGAGGAAAGGCAGATGAGAGTGTTTTTTTTTTTTTTTTTTTTTTGAATGGGACGAACGTGAGCGGCATGCTGAGGAGGGTAAGAAAAGGGAGCGAAAGATGGCAGGAGGGAGGCGGAGGGGTGGAGGGAGCGAACCCTCGCTCGGCTCTCGGCTGGAGAGGGGCCAAAGAGGAGCCTGCAGACTTTGGTAATCCCTCTTTTATTAATGTGAAGCCAAGCTCAGCAGAATGCAGGCTCACAGACATAACAGAGCTGCTCGCAACCGGCTGTCTTTAGGCCCCGCTGTCTGTCTCGTACATGCAGATCTACTCCACTGGCCGACCGGCCGGCCGAGGCCCGCCCCCCCCCCCCGTTCGCCTGGCCGCTAAGCCGCCAGTCAATTAAAGCTGCGTTCAGGCGTTCAGTCCAGTGAGCTTCCGCCCGGCGAGCCGAGCTCTCCAGTCTTTTGATCCCGCCCGGGTCCCGGCCTCGGCGCTTGGCACAAAAAGCATCCCGCGCCCTCGCCGAGCCCCGCGCGTTACCATGACAACCCCCCTTACATCACTCAGTGCCCCCCACGTAGCCAATGGGCATTGACCTTTCGCTGTCAGAGCGCGTTAGGGAGCGAGAGATCCAGAGACAGAGAGACGGGGAGAGGAGAGAGAGCGAGCGAGGCAGGCAGGCGCTCGCCGGAAACAACAAACACAAATAGGTCATTAAATTGTAAACACAATTTAAAAGAGACCGAGGCTGCTCGGTTTGAGCCGTGGCCTCAAGTTACGGCCATGTCAGCGCCGGAGTCTGCGCGAATGACAAAAACAAGATGCTCGTCTTCAGAAGGCATGATGTCACTGCTCGGCGGGGAGGCGAGGGGCCCCCAACGTAGAAAATGTAGAAACGATGGGGCTGAATGTGCAAACGTGGAGCTTCTGGATGCCACCAGTCGCCCCTCGCTGCACCCCTGACCAGACGCCGCCATATGTCCTCTGCTCTCCAGCAGTGGCCCCTCAACATGTATGCACGTGCAGAGAGCAGGTTTGGAGCAGCAGGTGGACGGACCTTCAGAAGACGTGAATTAAATGTGTAGAAGCACCAATTTTAAAAGCGACTGCATGCGATCCTGAAACAAGTTTGAGTGTTTTTATATATGCTGTTTTATTCACTTGCAGAAAATAATGTGTGTCAGGGTGTCGACTCTGAAATCTTTTAGATGTTCAGATCAAACTATTTGTCCCATGGAGTCGAGACTTACCGCAGAGGAGCAGCTGTCCGTGTCGCTGCCGCGCGTGTCAGCAGTTCTTCGGTCAGCGTTTCGTCACGGATGATGATGATGGGAGGAAACCGCACGCAACCCGCTCTCCTTCACTTCCCCGTCTGACATGTGATTCCAAAGAACAGGGAGAGGCAGAAAGTCTAAAGGGCAAAACACACAGGCTGTGTCACTTAGCATCGCGTCAGACGACACGCTGGACGTGCCGCCCGGACGGAGGAAGTAATCAAGGCACAATGGATGGTTTAAGCCAATCTGAGGAGTGGAAGTGATCGAATTGATGCTTTTCATGTCATGTTGTGGGATTACTCAGAAGACTATTAACCTTTCCACACTGGGAAATAGGACAGAGGCCCCTGATGTTGGTTCGCTGAGGGGTTTTGGGCTCGCCGACAACACCAAAGGAAAGGCTGCTTTGCTGCATGCTGTACACAGAAATAAAATGTGTGTTGACCTGAACAATGATGAGTCCTGCTAAGGCAGCCCAGAGTGTGGAACAGAGCCGCCAATCCACCTGACGGTCGCGTGCGAGTGTCACGCTTTGCCCCGCCCATGCGTGAAAACTACACGTGTGAGTGAAGGTGCAGTACCAGCAGGGGGCGATAATGACGAAATGTGGTTTAAAGGGTGAAAAAGTACGAGAAGGATGAATGGGTATGACTTTCACCCTGGAGACCGGGGTCGTACGTAATGCCACATATGTACATAACGTGCTTACATCATGGAGGTAACATATTAAACTCACGTAACTACGTACTACGAGTTATTTTAACCCAAACTGCGATCTTATCCGAAAGCTAACCAGCTCGATTTGGTGCCGAAAGCAAAGCAAACTGCTTCCCTGACCAGAAATGTGTCTCAGTGAGCTTTATTTTGGTGTCGTGTTGGTGACGGAGGTGGAAAAGCGGCGTGCACACGTTGTGATTTTAGGTTTCACATCTTGACTTCCTGCTGCTGTAGAACAAACCGACACAAAAAAGCAGAGTCTAACGCCCCATTATGAACCTGAAGCTGATAAAACAGGAGTTTTTAATGCAAAAACGCAGCCTCGCGCTGCTTTAATAGCCGAATGTTTGCAGAAATATGAGCTATTGTCTGTGTAAATGATAAATCATCAGTCATCACTGTCAACCCTCCAAAATCCAAACATTTGTAGAGCTAAATTGTGTGTGTTAATTTGAAAGCATGGCTCCATTCATCAGCCTGCGCTCCGTCTACGCTCCGTGTCATTATGCTCTTTACGTCCTGCTCTCACTGTAATAAACAGACAACAACGTACCATCAGTGGCCGCAGCATCTGTTGAACCGAGGAAATGCATGAGACCATGGGGATATCGGAGCGCCGCTGGCTCCTGCGGCCCGTTCGCCGCTCTTACTCGCCGCTCTCCTGTTGACACGCTCGCCACGCGTCAATGTTTGTCACCGCTGCGCGCCCGCCGCCGGTTTTGGCTGAGACAAAGTGCAATGAGAGGCCGATCCGATTTGAATGGTAAACAACAGAGGCGGCAATGGGTAATTAAGTTAGAAGTTAGCAAAAGTGTCTGCTGCATTTTAATGGCGGTGGCCCGTGCGCGGCGGATAATTTAGGATTTCAACTGCTGTTGTTTTTCAGTGAAATGCAGGTGTTTTGTGAAGACAGACGATTTTGCCCTGTATGCCAAACATTCTAATGAACCTCACGTACAATCCATAATTTTAACTATCCCCCACCTGCCAGCTAGCCACACACACACACACACACACAGAGTACACAAACAGGCATAGGCATAGGACCCACACACATACACACAATATGCACTAATGAAGCTGTTCTCCTCTCTCTTTTTCGTTCCTGGCTCAGTGAAACATGCATAAATCATAATAAACAGAGAGATGAATTTTTAATCAGCAGCTCCCTGCCTGTGTCTTCAGCCCCAGCCTCCTATGGGGAGGAGACGCTGTGATGTGCCAGGTATATGGAGCAGGATCTGGCAGCGCCTCCTTCGGGAGGGCTCCTCACTGAGACATGCCTGTCTGGGCTGCCTCTTCCCGGGCACGATCTGCTGGACCGGGCCGGCTCTCCGGAGACGAGGCTGGCCCGGCCCGAAGACGCCGTGCGTACCTGCAGGAGGCTTAAGTCCAGACAGGACGGGACATCTGAGGAGGAGGAGGCTGGCTAATGTTGTTTCATCGAGGCTGCACAGCTGCGACGGAGCTTTAAGTAAAGAGCAGGAGTCAATCACAAAGTCAGCTGCTGGCATTCATCACAATACAGAGCGTTAATAGAATGTCTGTTCACTCTTAACAACAGTCAAAGTTTCATTTTTTACCAGGGAGATCTTTTTTATTTTCATCAATGTTAATACATTTTGAATTTAGTCGACTTTTAGCAGCTGAGGGAAGTGAATACATTTTGTAGTCGTTGTTTTCTCGTTTTTATAAACTTTATAAACCGCCTGTTTTCTGGAAAGCATTCATTTATGCTTTTTTCTTCTGTGGCGGCCTTTTCTCTGGAGAATGCAGTAGCCTTGGTCAAGCCGTCTGTGATGCTTCGGTGTGTACGAATGGGAAGATCAGAACGCTATTTCTCGTTAGCGTCTTCTGATTTCATTGGATTTTAACCAAAAGCTGTATATTTTTAGGGAAACTCTGGGATTTGTATCAGGATTTATGGATATTTCCTGTTTCCGGAGCTGATTTTTAGAGGCCCAGAATCTCCAGAAAGCATTCGTTTAGTCTTTTTTCTTCTATGAAAACCTTTGTGTTTGGGGTCACGGCCCGTCAGGTGAGAACGGGACACCTGAGCTGGCGACGGCTCGTTCTGAGGTGTGCAGCCATTGATGTAGCTGCAAACAGAAGGTCACATTTAGCTGGTTTCATCTGAATATATGAGGCCTGGGAGTGAAGCCAGGGACCGGACATATTGAACGACTTTGTGATGTGCTCACATCTTTTGAGGTTATTTATACTCTTTAAAAAATCTGAAAATTCAGATCACGTTTGACTTGATGTTGAACTTGGGCTCCTTCCATCGTTTCAGTGCAGCTTTACTATGATGCACAAGATTTATTTACCTCATTAAAACTTCATAAAAAGCTGCATTAAGTTTGGTTTATTTCCCACTCTGTCTCTGGCTGTGCATTTGAAGCCTGCGCCGTGCCAGAAACACAGAGATGATGTGCAGTAAATGTGAGTGGTGGGCATCGCTGGCACGGCGCTGGGCCGGACTGGGCCGGGCCCAGCGGCCTCGCGGGCAGTCCAGAGCTGGACTGGGGCTCGGCTGTTCCAGAGCTGTTGTATTAGACTCAAATAGGCCCACAACATAACAACATGAGCTGAGCTGTCACAAGGGATTACTTCAGCAAGGCGAGCCAGCGGGGTCTCCACTGCTCTGCTGCTCGACCAGAGAGAGAGAGAGTGGAGGGGATAGAGGAGGAGGAGGAGGAGGAGGAGGAGGAGGGGGGAGGCTTGTTTCCGTGTGAGAGAAAGGGGAACAACGGCAGAGGCAGAGAGGAACAAGGCGAGAGACGGAGAAGCAAAGAGCGGCAGCTTGTTGAACGGCGAGCGGTGAAAAAAAGGGAAGCGAGGAAGAGGACGGAAGGAGAGGAGGAAGAGAGCGAGCGCAGCCCGTAGCCCGAGAAGGTGCATCCGTTGGTAATGTTGGAGCTCTCGTCCGAGCTGGGCTTCGTGGGGAGAGTGTGCGTCGATGCCGCGTGCTGCCCCCCTCCTGCGGCCGCCAGCGCAGGATCCACGAGGAGCGACGAGCTGCTGCTGAGGTGCACACACACACACCCACCTGCACACACACACACACACACACACACACTCTGACCTGATGCAGCGTCCCTGCACCGCTCCTGGGATACCTCCAGCTAAGGTGTGGCATTGTTGCACGCTCGGTTTGACATCAGCGAGGGTTGGGAGTGTTTTCACGTGGACGGGGGGGTTAAACAAAGTGCAGGTGCTGAGAGGATCTGACATCTGCACGCTTGCTCCTAACAGGTTTTACTGTAATGCCTCCTACCTGGCGCTCTGTCTCAGTGTTGTTCTTTGATGGTGGGAGATTTCTTCCTGCAACTGTTTGCCCAGTCGAGCGTGACATCCAACGCTTGTACTTCTTCTTTTTTTTTTTCTCTCTATTCAAACCTCCTGCCGCCGCGTTAGTGTCGTCACGTCCAGTTAAAGCTGAAATATGAGGCCGCGTAAAAGCGGACTGACGGCGCCATCAGCAGCTCTCCGCTTTTAAACGAAATCTCCAGCAGCTCAGTGTCGTTCACCTTTGACATCATGGATCCATCCAGTTTTTTTTTTTTTTATTTATATACAGTATTTATCATACAGTTGTTGTGTTTGCCCTGCAGCTGATTTGCATTTTTCTATTATTCCACCCACACATGCATGAATATGCATCGTTTATATTCTTTCCCCTCTCCTTGGTGTCAGGAGTTGTAGTGCCTCATTGTGCTGGTGCTGATTCTGAAGCTTCTGCTAATAAAATTCACATTTCCAGGAGTTTTAAACCCTTGAAAACAACCATTTTTCGACCTTTCCTTAAGTGACGAACAGACTGTAATCTGCTGAATTATAAAGATGCTGGTTCATTTATGTGAGACGGGGCCGAGCTCTGCTGGTATGAGGGGCTTTCAGGCGTTTCCACAAACCTAATTTTCCATTATTTCAAGGGTCGTTTGCTTTTGTTGCCGTTACGCATTTTACAGTCACACTCATTGATTTGTAAACAAGGATTTTACTTATTTTGTCAAGATTGAAGGACATTGATCCGTGTTTCTATCAGCATTCACAGCCAAAAGTGGCAAAGACCTTAAAAAAAGAAATTCTTGAGGTTTGATTTATGGCATTGATTATTTAAGAGAGATTCATGCAAGGGCCTCCTTATTAAGACCAGAGGTACCCAGTGGACCGCAGCAGGATCTGACATTTTCCAAAGCACAAACAGGGCCTGACTTTGTGTCTTTGTTATTCTTCATTTCCATTTATTCAGGTCTGTCTCATTTCTTCTGTGTTTTGTACACAAACAGAGGAATGATGGATGAGCGGGGGGGGGGTGGAGGAATGTCTTGTTCTGTGTGTGAAACCGTTGAGGAATGGAGGGAATTAGGAGGAGGAGGAGGAGGAAAGGAGGGCGAAGAGGAGCAGTGACAGCAGTGTGTAGTAAAGAAAAGCAGACAGGCAAACAATGGAGGGAGCCAGCTTCTCCTCTCCATCCTTACTGTACTCCATCTTCCTGAAAATTGCACAGTTTTACCTGGAGGTGCCGTCACTGATTCCCCCACCAGTCGCACTTTGTCTGAACTCCCCTCCTGTTGCATAAAAGATTGAGACAAGCGTTTGCCGCGCACCTGATCATGAAAAACAGTCATGCTGAGGTTGACTTGTTTTGCAATGAGTGAACATATTTCATTGATGTTTGCAGGTAGTAATTTATTGCACCGTAATTTACTGACTGAGTC
>JBBMOE010000062.1:1839490-1856990 GCA_037975065.1 Chaetodon trifasciatus | reverse complement strand
AAAAGAAGACGCCAACGAGGAGCAGGTGATGTCTGGGAGTTTGGTGAAATCTCGTCTGGGAAAGTTGGCATTGACGCAAGATTTGAAGGTTCGAGGGGACTGAGCAGATGTGCCGTTATGTTCCCGCCACCTGCCAGACTTCTGCACCCAAACACAGGATTTCCTCTTTTCAGAGTGAGAGTTTAAGCAAAGTCTGACGTCCGTGCTTAATTATTAGAGCTGCTTCACACCTTTTCATAGTTTAAGTGTCGTGACTGTGATGGCAGCCCGTTTTTAACTCTTTAACTCATAAAATATCAAGATGAGGTTCAGCAAAGATCAACGGAAACACATCCGGGAGCAGATAATCTGATTATTTAATGAAATGCATCCTGTGGTTTATCACGCTGACCAGTGACAAAATGGTCAGTTAATGAAGTGATTGACAAAAATGGATCAACGTCTTGCTGATAAACGATTTAAGCTCTTGACATTTTGTTGTTTCAGATTCTCAGATCTGTTATTTGCTGCTTCTCTCTGTTTTATATCATTTTGAATTGAATATATTTGTGCTGTTGGTCAGACAAAATAGGACATTTTCGCTCCTTTCTGATATTTTCTAAACTACATGATTAACTCTTTGTACCAGTCAGCATCCTGTCGTCATGGACTAGCTTTGTCTTTCCACGCAGGTTAAAAAGTTCGTGCAGCTCTAAGCTTCACCTGAGCGTGAATCCATTGACGGCGCTGAAAGGCACATCAGGCTTGTTCTGTCGCTGTGGTTCTCTCTCAGAGACCAGCATGTTCCCGTTCTCATTCATGAACCAGGCCATTCAGTTCCAGTTCAGTGTCAATAAGCATCCCAAGGTCCAGGGCTGGAGCTCGGGCCTTCATTATCAATGTATGCTCCATTGTCGCGCAGAGGGCACGATGTGAGGGTTTGTCCTCCGTAGCCCTGGCTGTTCGCGGTTGTTCAGGGTCACGCTGTTACAGAAGAAGTGTGAAGCACGTCTTCTGTGGATAGAAGGAGGTAAGTAAAAGTCATCGTTTTCAGCCGCTCTCTTTTAGAAATACTAGCTTTCTCCATTCAGTAATCTGGAGTTTTATAAGGTGGCAAAATAACATAATAGTGAATCAAATGATGCCCAGTGTGTGGCAGCTCTTACATTGGCTCTTTAAATGCTTTTTGCAGCTTCTTCTCCTGGACGTGCACGGCTAGCAAACACATATTAAATGCAATACTCAACAGCTGCAACACAAATTGCGTATTAAAACAACGCAGCTTTCCTCTTGTAAGCTGTCGGTCTCACGCGGCGACGTTGAGGATTGTTCATGTTTTATTAATGGATGGATGCGTTTTGTTTGGCGAGCGGGAGGGAAGGATTTGTTTGGAATTTGAGGCAAATGAGGAGCCGTGATTGTTTAGCAGACGTACACGAGAACGTGCGTTCCGGGCTTCACGCCTTTCCGGCGCGGCAGCTGACGCGCCCGCACGAGGTGAGACAGGTGTTCGTAAGCCTTTGGCAAACACACACACGCAGTCTGCCGCCAATCCTCCCATCATCCCCGGCGTTATTCAATGATTATCATCATTCAAGTCTGTCATGTAGCGGTAATGGCGAGTGCCGGCATTCTCAGCTTGGTTTTCGGCGCGGAAGGCGTGATGTGGTTGAACTTCAGGTTCATGTTTGAATGCTTAAACTGCGGTTTGGAGGTTGTCCTCACGTGTCCTGACATCAGTCTCTAACGGTCCAGATTATAAACCTGCAGCTCTGGAGGCGTGTCGACAGCTTCTGTTTCAGTTCTCCACATTTCAAGAACAAGAACACCTTCATAGGAACTATTTCTTCATCAGAAAGCAGCTTCGATGAAAACTATTAACACCGAGCTCTGTGGATTTTCCAAGGTAACAGGGACACAGTTTCCGGAAAGGCAAATGGCTGCTGAAAGGTAGTTTTTCAATGCTTTGAGTGCCACAGTTCACCTCCATTGTGCGGTGGCGGAGGCAGAAATCTTCGACTGATTTCTCAAAAGCTGCACGTTCAAATAAAACCATTTGCATGAGATTCCATAAGAGTACATTTTAATTTGGGTGAATTCTAACATGGCCGCAACATCTGATGTGCTATTTAGACGAGGAAGAAGGAGATAAGACGAGGCGGCGCATCCAAAATCCGCTGGAAGGAAGCAGGGGAGTCGCAGGCGCTCAGATTATTCTGATGTCTTCTTTTAGTGTCACCTTGTGTGACGCCGCTGTCAATTCATAAACACGCTGGATTTGGGTTATGAGGCAGCATCTGAAACAACAGCCACGAGCATCAGTTCAGGCCTGAAAACAGGAAACCCTGAGACGGGAACGCGGCCCATTATGATGCAGCAGTTGGTTGAATAATGTCCTGCGCAAACCCTCCTTCTGTGAGGGGTCAAGCGCGGTGAGACGAGCAGCATCGTCCCCACTCCTGGGACCCTGCGAGCCCTGAGGCGCTGATGCAGGATCAGCCTTCCCATCCGTACTCTGACCCCGGTCCTTGCAAGCAAACATGCAAGCTGACCCAGGAGCAGAGCCGCGGGCCAAGTCCCACCCACGCCATACACTTGCCCTGCTGTATGTGTGCACACTGAGCACATTTTTTTTCCCATTGACCCAGATACTCATATTCTTCCCCCAGAGAGCCGCCTCTCTCGGTCTAAGAGAGGCTCATTATTTTACTGGAGTGCCTCCCCTCTTTTCTCCGAGGAGGGAGGAAGTGGGGCAACCTGGTAGACGTGCTGCACAGGGGTGCGTTCAAGCCCACTCCGGTTCCACGGGGAGGCATACGGGATCCACACAATTACCGCGCCGTAAAATAGAGTCAGCAAGTTTGCAGCAAATTATGGGCTGGTTCATTATTACCACACTACCCCCACGCGTAATTGCACCTCTCCAAATTTGGCCAACTCATTTGGTTGTAAATCACCTAACCGGCCATGCTTTCATTAAGTCACCACACTGAAGCGTGTGTGATGTTCTCCTCCAACAGGCTGCAGTTGGTATGCTCTGAATCATGATGTGTGCGATGTATTTACAGAGCAGTCAGGCCAAAAAGCCCAGCATTAAAAAAAACTCAGGGGGATGCGTCGGTGTGGGAGGTATCTGTGAGATAATGAAATATGATCCAGGAAAGCAGGTTGGAATAATGATGCATGAGTCTGAAGGTTTATCAGACGCCTAAAAACTGCACGGCGGTTTGTGTTTTACAGCGACGTTCGCTCACCCCAGAAAAGCAGAAGTACAGCAGACATCTTACAAAGACCAGGAACGAGTGCTCACATGTTTGGTTTGCAGCCGCCAGATGATTTCACACAAACTCCTTGATTTCACCTTTAGCCGCATCAACACAGTGGCCACGCTGAAACGAATGAGAGGCCTCTATTGCGCCCATATGAAGATCAGGAGCATCATGTCAGCAGCTGCACTTCAGACACAATAAGATCCTGCACGGCGTCGCCTGTCGCTGCTTCTCATTATAGTTTCTCCAACTTTAAGGGAAATTTCTCAACAAGCATCCTGTTTGTGATGCACAAATTAGTATTAAAGGTTAATGACAAAGGTACCGGCGTCCTCAAAATTAAATATTTCCCAGAAGATGTTTGTCTGATGAAAAAACAACAAAAAAAAGATGCTTAGTTGTTAATCTGTCTTGACATTTAGATACCTATGGCTAATTATATCCAGTGGTTAAAGGATGCGTGTTGAATAAGAATCTGTTGTGGTGAAGAACATCAAAATGATTGAAGCCGCCTCCTGCTTTAAATGCTAATGCGTCCTAATGCGTGGAGATGGAGCACATCTGGCCGTAATGACGCCTAATGGTTAAAGACATGCACTGGTTAAAGACGTCTGTGGCTGAGGAGACCTAATAGTTAAAGATCAGCTGCGGCGCTATGCGCCACGCCTCCCAGACTCGGCACCTGGTTCTCCAACAGTCCGTCAGTTGCGCCGTTGCAGAGCGGATTTCCAGACAGGACCGGCGGAAGAAAAGCAGGAGAAAGAAGCGAATGGGGGAGTGGGAGAGGAGAATGTGACAACTGCTGGATGCGGACAGAGTGTGTGCGGCTGGCTACAACCGCCTTTGGGGAGGCCTCGGCTCTTGCACCTGTCCCTCTCCGTCTCCGCGGCCAGGCGCAGTTTGGGCGAGAGCGACGCGCCTTTATTTATCAGGCAGGGCGCACAGCGGCGGAGGCGCACACACACACACACACACACACACACACACACACACACACACACACGCTACTGTACGCACATATACACAGGGCAGGCAGGCAGGCAACATGACTTCATCCTACAATCTGGATTTTCTGCCCGATATGATGGTGGAGAGCCGCCTGCTTGTTCCCGGAGACAGAATGTGAGTTATTTGCATTTCTTCCTCTTTCTCGCTTTGATTTTTTTTTTTTTACTCCTCCTGAAAAAAGCAGCTGTCCGATGTGGAAATGTTGCTCCGCTGCTGGATATGTGACTGGAATCGGGGTCACAATTAACGCTGCAGCCGGCATGGCTGTATGTGTGTGTTATTGTGTTAGTTATGGCTTGTTGTTATTAATATCCGTCGATAAATTGTGCGGGGATCGCAGGAGCGCCCGGGGCTGTTATCAGCTATAGACAGGATGGTGATGAATGAACGCCATTATGGGGACTTAATGCTACCGCCGTGAATAAACCTTGTCTTTATGAAGCTGTATCAGCTGCTGCATGTCGTCAAATTGTTGTAAGGTTTTAGACTCCGAGCGCATTTCGTGCATCGGCTTCCCATCTCGCTCCGCGGAACAGAGGAGGGGAAGTTGCTTTGATTTGCGGCAGCCGCCCTGATTTCTCCGGGTCTTGCCGGGCTGGAGACGCCGGGCTCGGGACCGTGCAGCCGGCTGTGGGAGCGCACCGCGCCGAGACGCATAAAGACCGCGGAGTCGGTCTCTCCGTCCTCTCCGCTGGGTGGGAAAGCGCGAGGGTGGACGACGGGAGTCACATGAGACTGATTTCACTCAGCCATCGGGAAGCGTTTGCAGAAAAACACAGTGAATAGCGGAGGAGAAGCAGCACAGAGGCTTTTTTGAGAGCACGCAGGAATGCATGGGTGACTGCTATCCCGTGTGTCTCAATTGGATTTGCCGTGATTCAGTTAAAAGTCTCGAGCGGGGACAAAGGGAGGTTTTCATCCCGACATCATGGTCATGCGTTTTTTTTTTCCACAGTGCATGTCCCACTTACGTCCCCTCAGCTCACAGCGCCGAGTTGCTGATGGATCATGTTCTTTTTTTCCCTGCAGACGATGCACAGTTCCTCCTTTCATCTCCTCATGATGAAGGTCTCCTCTTTCTTTCGGTGTGAAACCTGCAGCGTGTGTTCGCATGATGCGCTTAACTTCTGGTGACTCATGAGGAGAAAGAATAGAGCAAACGTATTGAAGTGTGAATACGGTGTGTGTGTGTGTGTGTGTGTGTGTGTGTGTGTGTGTGTGTGTGTGCGTGTGTGTGTGTGTGTGTGTGTGGGAGGCATTATGAAAAACAGATTCAGCAGACTCATTATGCAGGACATTTAAGGATACTGTACAAATATCTCAAAACTTCTAAAATGAAGCAGCTGCTGGAGATGGACGTGTTTCCACAGGCCATGAAATACTGTGTTTTCACTGCAAACTCACCGTGAAATGCTAAAGAAATACTGCATTTATAGCACAGACGTGTGGATAAAGACACTTGAAGAGTACATACATTGTTAGTCGCCATGAGAGTATTATTTAAATATTTTAGAAAAACTGTTTTCTTTTCATAAATAAAGGAAGAGCTGTGTCATCGTTAGCTAGCCTATAAAAATCCCATATAGACCATTTAGGGACAGTAAAACCACAGTTTTGTACTGCAGACTAACTAGAATTCACTATAAGAATATCATATAGAGATTCTAATAATACAGGACAGTAACGCAGCTGTGCTTATGGACTGAGTGTTACAGATGCAGTATGAATCATTATTATAAACAAGGCACAGACATACTATGAGTCACTGTGAGATTATTATGGGAATATCACGTCTTCCTTACAGTATCACCATAAACTCGCTGTGAAGAAGCGCAGAGATGCTCTGTGTCCCCGGCCTGTGGACTGTCCTCCTCATAAGGAGGCAAACAAAAGCAGGGTGGGAGCCGCTGCTCTTCATCATCATGGCGATATTACAGAATTATACCGCAGGAGATCAAAAATAACAAGCGCTTCATGTTGGAAAACCAGAATTACTCATATTCTCATTTCCACCGCCATGATGTAAGACCAGGGCGCGCACTTCACCCCGCAGAGCCTCCCTCCATTGACTCTCCATGTAGTCTATTACCCAGATGCTCCCGTGATGAGACGGCCTTCTCATTAATCAGTGTCATCGCCTCTGACGGCGTGGGCCCCGTGTACGACCGGCGGGGGTGGACGAGGAAGCCATCATACTTCCAGCCACACTTCTCTTTCTCCCTCTGATGTGTCTTGCATCACCGGTTGCGGGTATATCTGCCCCGGAGTGAGGGATTTATGAATTATGTGTGTCACCGGCATTAGACAGGCCTATCTGTGCCCTCTTACCCAGCCGGTGAGGAGGCGGACAGGTTGAACCAGATAGAGCTTATGGAGATGACACTTTGTATTTACGAGAACACGCCTCTTGAGCCGGGCTATTTAGCTGGCAAGAGGCACTCTGGGTGATCTTTTGACTCAGTCGACGTGTTTAACGGCACTATTTTCCAGTCGCAATGTGAAAATTTGCATTCTCTTCCTTCCCCGCCATACGTTATTGAAATTCTCCCCCTTCCCGATCCCTGACGAGTCTGTTTAGGTCCGGAATTAGCTGCGTTCCCTTTCCGGGCCTCGCCGCTTCCTGTAGCGACTCCCCCGTCTGACACTGACAGCCCCTGACAACATCAGACTTGACAAATATTAGCTGAGATCATTTGAGAACTAAGTGGAACTAACAGTGTAATCTCTCTCTATCCAGTCCTATCAGGCCTGGAAACATGAAGAGGGGGTAAAGTGAGAGAATGAGGAAAAATGGAGCAGGACCTCTGCCCTTTGCTTTCCTCTGCAGCTTCAACCCCCGAAGCCTAGACTGGGGTCGCTCTCTGGGAAATATGTGACCTCCTCACCTCCTCCGACTCCATGTTGAATCCCCATCTGGTACCAAATCATACGGTTCTTCAGGGTCTGTCACACTTCTAGGACACTACTTAGCAATGACTGAATGTGTAGCCCAAATTCAAGTGAATAAGCTCAGGAGTTTGCTAACTTTAACAAGGACATGTCTGCAGAGGAAGACGCAAAAACGCCACTTTCTACCCAATTGTGCACACAGCCCACCACCTGCACACCGCCCACTGCTGCGTTCAGAGGGAACATGTGAAGCTGAACGCTGGTTCTCTTTGCTGAACCCCTCCAAGCCTGAAGGAACACAAATCATGAACGCAACAGCTGAAAGGGTCCTGTGACAAACAACATATGGGTTCTCATGGGAAATGTATATGCGTGTTTGGTTTGAGAGGGTGGGACGGCCGGACCCGGAGGTTTAGGCGGAGGCGCAAGAGAAGGCTCGTCTGCCACAACCGCCAAGTTTTAAATCTATTTAAATTTGAACGTTTTAAGCACGAACCGCATGTTGCACTCATCAAATCTTCTGAAAATCCACCAAAAGACTTCAGTAAAACCCACGAAAATAATTTAGCTCTGGACGCTTTACAAATGCCACTTTGGAGAAAATTGCAATCTGGTGATCGCAAGAGTTGCAAAATCAGGCGTCCCCTGCAGGATTTCAGCGAAGAAAAACGGTCAGGTTGGAAGAGGATTTGCAGATTTTTACCACTCAACAATGTGTGTCTAAAATGATGTTTTTCATAATGAGCCCTGGCTTCCCAAAAAGCCCACTTCCAAAGAGCGGGGCGGCAAAACGTGAACGTTTCCAGGAATTTTCCCCCTGATTTTGACGTCTCAGGCGCAACACAAAAAGCTGAAAACTGCATCTATTTTTCATAAAAGCCACAATAACCACCAATATCCTCGTGGTTGTGATGCAGGTCAGTTCAGGTTAAGAGCTTCATTCAATCAGTTATACACCGATCAACAAGTAATCAAACATACCTGCATCTTAATCATCATATAAAAGGCAGATAACAGTTTCTGGCTGATTCATAGCCGACATAGATGATCTATATGAGATGAATGAATATGTGAAGTGAAGAGGAAGGAGAGATGAGAGGAGGGTGAAAATTGACATGGGCAGACTGGGAGAGGAGATTTACGGGGGGGGGGGAGTGATGGTTTGACAGCGTAGGACTCCCTGGACAGCTGGTCGGATTTGAATTGTGTCTTATCTGATGTGGAGATTAAGAGAAAGTGTGAGGAAGAAAGAGAATGGGTAGTGGTTGTGGTGGTTTTATCTTCCTCCCAAGCAGCAGACAGAGGCCTCTTCATCCTCTATTGTGAGCATCACACACACACACACACACACACACACACACACATGTAGAGGAATGAGGCGAAATGCATCAGCAGAAGAAGAAGAAGAAGGAGCAGCCCTCCGTCATTCCTGTTATGACTGTTTTTGTTCATAATATTGTTATTTAGGCGGGAAACACGTACAGTACGCGTGATGTATGATGTGATGGAGTCGTCTTCACGCATCGCCGGCTGCAGCGTTGTTTCATGTCGTTTTCTCTCGACGTGTGCGTGTGTGTGTATGTGTGTTGTCATAATGATGAATGTCTTCGCTCTGCTGGGGCTCAGGAGCAGTTGTCTGTGGCTGACACCGCCGTGTGTAGGTGGTGATGTATCGCGACCGTGTGTCTGAGGTCTCGCCGTGGATGTGTGTGTGCGGCGGGGGCGTGGTTGCGCACGAGCAGGTGTGTGTGCGTGCGTGTGTGGATGCACGACGGGATCAACAGGCATCCTTGTATGTCATGATTGCATGGAGAGGTGAAGGTGTGTGTGTGTGTGTGCTCTGCACGTAAACAACACACAGCTGTCACACTGAAATTCACCTTATTTAAAATCATTAAAAACTTTATTGAAATTTGACAGCGAAGAGTCACAAAGCACCATCCAAATTAGAGAAGACTTTAGTGTTAGCTGTTGACTGTTAGCTGAAGCTAGCAAGCTAGCCAGTTTGAACTTTACCTAGCACGCAAGCTAACCTCTGGTGCTGTCATCACTTTTTCATCAAGCTAGCCTCCGTTCAGCTAGCATCTGCCTCTTCATGGGTTTCTCACAGGCTTGTTTATGAGGTTTATAGGTTAAGCTAAAAAGCTAGCCTGCTACTGAAATAAGTAACAGTGATCAGTTTGTTAGCATTCAGGAACTGCATGTCCCATTTAGCCTCGCAGTGTTTCTAGTGGCTTGAAGTCATGGGATATCTTGCTAAATGCTAACAAAATGTGCTATTTCTTGGTTTAAATGACCAGGTGAACATCTACTTGCTCAGCAGCAGAAATCCATTTAACTCAGAATATTTACAGAAAATTGCAGTTTTCAACAAGATGCCCTGTAAGAGCTGCAGCAGGTGGATGCTAACAAAGTAATTCTTCATTTTTTATAAAATTTTACTCCACAGCAAAGAGGTGGATACACATTCGGCTTATAATAAGGACATAAAACCTCAGGAATGTGTTTAAGATTTTCAGGAATTGGGAATTAAAACCAGCTTTGAGTAAACTCAGTTCTACAGCAGTTGCAGATGCTAGCTGACCAGAGGCTAGCTAACAAGCGCAGCCATGCATGAATCTGATCTGCAGACTGTGACACACCGGCAGATGTGACAGTGATGGTGCAGAAACTGCTGCTTTTGTGGGGATTAGATGACGCCTGTTAAACACGCCGGTGTGTTTATTGCACTGAATGTGCAGCTGAACATGTGTTTTGCTTATTCTGCATGTGTTAGTGAGTGTGTGCAGCCTCCACACGCTGATGATCTCACGATTGTCTCATTACTCTTTTCTGTCAGCGGTGCGTTCAAGGTCTGCAGAACTTGTGTTTTTTGTCACATCCCTCCCTTGTCTCTTCTCTTTGGTGCTTTCTATTTTCTCACCGTTTTACTGATTAATTGATTTGGCTCCACAGGAACGGTTAGCTTAGCGTTAGCTTCTCTATCCGTCTCCCTTGATTCCTGTTTCCACAGTGCGTTATTTCATTTGTCTCCAGCTCTTTGGTTTGCTTATTCAAGTCAAGTACACGTTCAAACAGCACACAAAGACGCACGCACACTTTCACACACTTTACCTCATGAACTGAGCTGTGCAAAGAGAGTATTTTGTGTGCAATTGTATGTGTGAGTAAGACAGCGTTGTGTGTGTGTGCCAGTCTTCTGTTTTCTGAGGGGAGTATTTCATCACTTGGCCTTGAAACGAATGAAGCATGCACATACTTTCAGTGCTGCATACACACATCGCCACCCACATAAATACGCAGAATACACATCACGTGACGCACGCACACACACACACACACACAAACACACTAGGGCAAACACAAACACGGGCCCCACGTTATTCACATCATGTCCCTGGGCTGTAGTGATGGGCAGGAAAATAACTGAATCCTCAGAGACTAAGAGAACACAATGATGATCTCTCTTCCCCTCTTGGTTTATGTATATCTCTCCTCTGCACCTCCCCTTCCTCCTCTGTCTCTTTCCCTCCTTCCCCTGCTTCCTTTCTTTCCTCTCATTCTCAATAGTCAGCCATTGCATTTGTACTGTGCCGCGGCATTACTCTGCCTTGCCAGAGGGAGAGCTTACCTCATGCATGTCTCAGTAGATTTTTTCTACCCCTTCTTCCCCCATCCCTCGCTTTATCCCTCTTTGGCCTGTATCTTCCTCTCTTTCTCTCTGCACTCCCACTCTCTCCCTCTTTCTCCATTCAAGCGTGCTAAATGCTTTACCTCTGTCAACTCTTGAGTCTGAGAGGAGCTCATTATTGTGGAGAAGGAGAGGAATTTGGATTAGGAGCAACATTCGTGGACTGAGGCTCTTGTTCAGCTAAAAGAGCCATCAGAATTACAGAGAGGGATAGACTTACCTGCATTAGTTGGTGGTATTATTCACTAGTCGCCAGGGTTGAGGGTTTTACTGTGATTTTAAATTATTACTTCCCAGAAATATATTACGCTTCTCCAGAGATTTCTGGCTATAAATAAAGTTTGATTTTAAACAGAAGGATGGACAATTAATTCTCAAACAGTTATTATTCTCTTCCTTTGATGTTTTTCTTTGATATGCGTTAGATTAGGTGGTGATTAACTCAACAGTTCCTCTTTAAAGTATCTTTGAGGGGCGTTGTTTGCTGATATGTGGACATCTGACCGTCTTCACAGCGATGGCTTTAGGTTGTTGTTGCATCACATGGAGCCATTTTCACGCATTGTTTTGGGGGTTCAGGAGCATTTTTCTTGGCTGTTTTGTTGCTACATTAAGAGGTAAATATGTTAAAAATTACGCACCTGTTGGATCATCAAACAGTGTCTGAAACACTCCCATCGCACCCTTCCAATGCCCAAACTGGGGGGGAGGTGCTGCATCTGACAATTTCCATAACTCTCTGGACTCAACAAACCACCAATCACGCCTGTCGTTTGCAGTTTCTCCAACTTGACACGAACTTGATGCACATAGTTTGATGTTGAGAGCACGAAAAACTTGGTTGACTGGCTTCATGGGTCGCTCATCGCTCTGCACCGTCACTGTGAGGGTGGAGGCCTGCATGAGGGATTAAGACGCCTGCTCAGATTCTCTTTACAGATTTTAGACTCCACTTTTTCTTATTTAAAAGAAATTCTGCCATTTCAGCTTGAAACACAGCTGGAGCAGCAGAAAGCTGATCGAGTTGTGGGGCTGTAATATTGGCATTTCAGGGTCAGGCTGCTGTGTTTACTTGTGAAGGTTGCTTGTTTCAGTACATGCAGTGTTCTTCAGTATGTACACACATCCTGGCTCATTCCTGAAACACTGGCAACCCAATTCCTGATATTAAACTCTACTAATCACCTCTGACACTGCAAACTTTTCTCTTATGCAAAACGCACACGCTGGGCTCTTGCACGGGGTTGTTGGGCTGGTTAGCTTGCATGAGTGCAACTGTTGGACCGCATGAGAGGCGGCCCGGTGACATTATACAGCACAGAAACTTCAAGGCTCCGATCAGATGGTAGTGAAAGGTCACTGAAAGGGCAGTGCCACCTGCCATCAGCGTGCAGAGCAGCTCTCGAGCTACAAATCAAACGGCGGTTTTCATTCCAGGCACTTCAGCAGCTGCTTTGGCTTTTTAAAGAGATAATCCTCCTCGTCCTTATTGTTCGACTCTGTCTTTGGTGCTAATTGGCTGGTTTTCGTGGCATCTCTCGCTATTCAAACAGGCGGCGTGACTCATTCTGTAAAGTCCTTTTTCTTGGATTCACGGCTCAAGTTCAGCTCGGTGGCGCTGGTTTCTGTGTTTGTTCGTCCACATCCATGATCGTGATCCACGAGGCGGCCTGGTGAATCACATCACTGTGCAAGCAAAACTGTAATTTTCAGGCAGGTGATCGTCTCTTTAAAGTCTTTGAATGCTGGCAGTATAGGAGGTGTTTGAAGCGGAAACCTGCAGGCTCTTGGGCCTGGATGGCGCTTGGTCGTCTCCATGATAGTTTATGGGAGAGAAAAAGATTTTCGATGGGGTCAAGCTGTCCATTAATGTGCCATTTCTTCCATGGCTAACCTTTAAAGTTGAGTATAACCTAGCATAAGTGGACAGACTGTATTTCTCGCTGATAGAATTGGCCAATAAACCGCATCCGTATCGGCCTCTTTTTGCAAATCAAATTATAAACGAGCTATACCACTAAAAAAAGGATGTAAGGCCGTGTAGTTTGTGTTGGATTCAGTGGTTTTAGGGTCAAAAAGTCTAGATTCTCTCTCAGCCGCTTTGCAGTTTTACAAAATATAAATAAATTCTGGCACAAATATGAATGACTCCCTCTTCTTGGTGATGAAATATTAAAGTAAAAGACGTAAAATAATTATTACAGCATTCCATTAGCCTCCAAAAGCCTTCTGGCCTGACCTTATAATGGAATCTAACCAGGAATCAAACCTCCTCCAACCATGCATGAGGGATTAATCCGAGCCTTCCACCCAAACCTCAGGGTGCCGCCCAGCCTCGTCGACAGCACAGACTGTACTTCCTCCCCATAAATCTCTCCGTCTCGTCTCCTCTTCTCAGTCTGACTCTCTTCATTTCCATCCACACCATCTGTTTTATACGGGCGCTGCGAAACGTACACGTGAGCACACACATGCAAAAACATGCATATCCATACACAGCTGCAGAGCTGTCAGGTCTAACCTTGACTCGCGCAGAGAGTGAATTGTAATGCAAAGGGGAGGGCGGGGGGCACAAACAGGATGTCAGAGAGCTCCTGCTCGTCTCTGCCCGACCTGCCTCTTTCTTCCCCGCGGAGGCCGACTCTGCACAATCTCTCTGTTGCAGGTATTTTTTCTCTCCCCTCACGAGACGGAGCCGTTACCTTTCCCCTTTTCTCTCTCCTCGCCGATCACATCCCGGGAGTTTTAAAGCAAAATGCAGTTTTAGGACATTAGCTCTTTGGTCAAGTCGTGCCGGCACAAAGGCAGATATCCCCGGTAGCTCTGGTGTTGCGTGCTAACGCGGGCAGTAGGTTTGAATTTCATCGAATGCGAAGCTGCACCAGCTGCCGAGCTAGATCAAATGTAATCTTATGTAAGATGCAACCAAAGTCTGCGTGTCCTATGAGGAAAATGTCAACATTTACATGATGAAACGTCACGAGAAGCCGGTACAAAATTCAGGTACTACCTCAGCTGTTTAACTTACTGCTAAAACATGATGACTTTGCAGCTGCCCACTTGAAATATACTGCATTTTTTATTTTTTCACCTTGCAACCCAGAGACTGCACACCTACCACTTCACCAACAGTGAAAGCTTTCATCTTTGGACAGTGGGACAGTAAATTATTAGCATCTAGGCTACAATCCTGTAGCCCAGGACTGATTCTGTGTCAGCGTACATGGTTGTATTCAGGCACAGACGGCCAAATATGAGCCGATTCATCTATGGTTCCAGATTTGGATGTTTTTTAGGCGTGGAATCAGTCTCCCATTAGCACCACTCTGCCCAGTTTTAGGCCAGTGTCGGATGGTAATCTGTGCCAGATCTGGGCCTCTGCTGGGAAGCAGTGGTACAGAATCTAGTCAAACTGAGGAATGGCATCACATACGTGACTTTAGACGTCAGTAAACTGTGTTTGTTCCTCTAAGTGACTGTATTATATCCTCATGGACAGGTGAAGACAGGAAAAACAGGTGCTCCCCTCGTGATTTTTCCTGGACAAACGTGGTCAAATTGGAATATTTGGGGCACGCTGTTTGTCGATCGAGGGTCGTGACTCGGAAACATTTGCAGAGCTGTAAAGAGCAGAGCAGCAGGCTTCAGTGGGCGAGAGCCTGTGGTAAACTCCCCGGTAGTGATAGATGTGTGTGCTCCAGATAGTGAAGTGATCGATGGCGGTATTGTTGGGAGGGGCGTCCAGAGTTGCTGTTATTGTGTTTCGGAAAGCTAAGGGGAGATGGGGCGGGGGGGGGGCTGCAGAGGAGAGCTTGACGGGTTTATTGAGAAACGTGATCTAGTGCACCGCCCCGGGACTCTTAGATGTAGTTAGAGAGGGCAGGAAGAGAAAGAGGGATGGATTAAAAGAAAGGGGAGGAATTGGTGAATGGATGGAGGTAGAGGAAGTCTGCACCAGAGGAGAGGAGAGAGGGAGGAAATAGAAGCAGGAAGTGAGGATGGTGCAGAGGTGGGAATAAATGTGTAGGTTATCTGTTGATGTTTATCTGCGGTGTCCTGAGGGCTTGTGCAGTCATAACAGTGATCTAATCTGCACCTCTGGAGAGCGCGCACACACACACACACACACACACACACACGCTCTCACAGCCCATGCCACCAATCATCCATTTAAACCGTCATTTATCTGCCCTTCACCCAATCCATCCATTCAGCCCACATTTCCACTTTTTAATTTATCCTCCGCTTTATGCCGCAGAATTTCTTCCATCCTTCAGTCCGTGCTTCCACTCCTACATCCTGCTGAAATCCAATTGGCCTCATCCCCCCCCCACCCCCCCACCCATTTACCTTCTGCTGCCGTAGGCTTCAGTGGACTTTTAAAGGCAGAAACTGATGCCAGGTATTTCAGATTGAAGCTGCTGACTGCTGATATTTTGTGCTGATATTCAACATCTTTCAAATTGGCCAATTTCATGGCAAAAAAATGTGTGTGATATTCAAAAGGTTGTGCAGAGCCTGGCAGGTGATAGGTTGGGGGTTTGGGAGTGGGCATGCAAAGCGGTCAGTGTTGTCTTTTTTGACACTAGGTGGCACAAGTCTGACAGTCGGTGGCCTTAAAGAGGAATTTAGCGGTCTCCAGAGTGTGTCAGTGCTCCGTCACATCACACCGGGCGACTAACGTTCTCCACCCGAACCGGCTGGAGTAGCAGCACCAACTGGTGACTTCAGTTGCTGCTGTTAAAGTAACGACGAGTATCCGATTTCGAAGACGAGAAATATTTACGTGTGTGGACGAGTTTTGTCATTTAAGAACACAAATTAATAATTAAGAACAAACTGACTTCATGTCCTCAGATTATCAAAACAGTGTCCCCTGTCCAATGCGATGTTCCATCTGTGGATGTGCGTTTGTCCCAGAATTGATTCATGCAGGTGAGCTAAAGTCTTGATATACTTTAAATTCCAGTTAAATAATAATTCCAGTGCGTTAATTACCAATTTGCACTTAAATTATCACCTGACAGACTCAGTAAAATTGTCTATTTGTCCCAGAATTCTGCTCCTTTGTATGTTGAAGACATATGATGCTTTACAGGTTTTAAAATTTTAAGGAAATGCCGTCATAACAGGCATGAACGATACCTCTCCACTAATAAAACGCCTCTGTTAGCTTGTTGTTGGTGCTCTGATATTTTTGTCCACAGTGTGAGAAGCCACCGTCAGGGCCTGCATGCTCGCTGTTATATAACATGCTGAGCTGGTATCATAAGGACATGTGTGTGTACCTACATGCCTGGTGTGTGTCACATGACAGGCGGAGGAGATACTGTGTGTAATTAGACCATCCCCGCTGCCTGGGGATCCTGTGGAGGAGTGCGGGGCATTTAAAAAGTGTGTTTATAGGAACATTAGCCACTCCCCTCGCTTGTATGCACCTCAGGGAGATTTGTAGTGCATTTCCCATGTTTAGATAAAGGTTTGAGTAAACAGGCAGCCATAATAGATCAGTGGAGCGTGCAGGAACCAATACTGTCTCCTCTATTTACCTTTCTTTCTCACTCTCATGTATTCAGAGAAGTAGCGTGGCTAAACTGCGCTGGAGGATTGAGTTCAGCAATTGAAGTGATTTCTCTTTGTGAGGGTGTTTGTGTGGGTTCCAGCGCAAACACTTTCTCACGGTGTGTGTGTGTGTGTGTGTGTGTGTGTGTGAGCGTCTGTGCAGCTCGGTGCCCCCGGTGAATTGGCACAGGTGGGCATGTCAGCCGTTTAGCACAGTGCGGCGTTCGACAGAGGTCGGAGCGTCACGTGACAGTACTGCCCCGCTGCAACCGACATCGGCCTCTCGCTCCCCTGAACAGCCGAGTCCCTTTTCAAAGAAGTGAGAAAACAGAGTGATTCTCCTCCTTCAAACGCCGCCGCTCAGACGAAGGCACTGTAATTTGCCACTGAGAAGCCGAAACGCGAGGTGTCTTTTGAGCCATTGATTCCCGTTGGCCTAAGCCCTTTTTCAGCGGCGGCGGAGGAAACAAGAGGATGAAAAAAAAAAAAGGAGGGCGAAGCCGTTCCTGTAGATGAAACGCAAACATCTGGTGCGTTTTAGGGCTTGAGCTTCCCTCCTTCAGATGGATGTCGTGTGCATGGATGCGTGCACTGAGCGCGCCCGCGAGCGTGGCTGCTCATCCGTGCACGCATGTACGCCAAACACCGCTTCACCACGAGGCAGGGGAGAGGAGGACGGCCTCTCACCCCCCCGCGGGACGCGAGGATGGAGCTAACGTGGCGTCACCCCTCCAAGCTGATCAAACGGGTTTGATGGCGTTGGCAGAGGGGAAAACTGCAGGCACCACTGGAAAGACATTAACACAAGCGGGAAAGAACCTTAAAGGAGCATAGCGGCAATCTCGGCTGTTTGGCTCATTTCCCTCAGCACAGATCTATTTTACAATGTCCCAGACCATTTCCCAGTCGGGATGCGTAGCCTGTGTGATCTCTCTGCGTGTTCGGATGTGTGTGTGATCAAGGCCCCGTTAAGTCAGCCTAATTTGTATAATTGAAAACAGTCATCTGATGTGTGGTTCAAAGGTTGGGCAGACCGCGGCGGCACCAAGATGTCGCCCAGTGATACATGAGTTAGGACCTCCGCTAGCTCAGTTCAGCCGAC
>JBBMOE010000062.1:1786990-1834490 GCA_037975065.1 Chaetodon trifasciatus | reverse complement strand
GCAGAATGGGCTGCCATAGGCCTGACAGGATGACAGCTGTCACCAAGGAAATAGAGAGAGGAGGAGGAGAGACACTGCCTCAAGGGAACACACAATCTCTCAGACAAGGCCTCCAAGTGTGTGTGCGTGCGCGCGTGTGTGCGTGCGTGTTAGCATGTGCGTGCAGCCACGTTTGCGAGCTGCAATGTGAGAATAATTGGTTTGTGTTTCGGTGATGTACACACTTATCTCCACATCAGCAATTACAGTATGTGTGCTGAAAAGAAACAAACGGACAGTGTTGGTATGTGTTTACAAGGTGTGTGTGTGTGTGTGTGTGTGTGTGTATATGTGTGTGTGTGCGCGTGCTTCCCCTGTGTACATGTTTGTGTGCGTTCTTTGTATTGAGTTTGGTCTGCTTCATTAGTTTATATTGTGAAATCGATGTCGCCCATTGTGGTGCGACCTGCCTCTGTTCTTGTATTCGGCGATAGGCCTTTGTGTTTTTATGTGTGTGTGTGTGTGTGTGTGCTCAGTAATGGTGACCCTGGGGAGAATGTCTGACATGGGAGGAGGAGCCCCCTAAGTGACCTGGAAAGCAGACCCATCCATCAACTCTTCCTCCTCTCAATCCCTTCGTTCCCTCTCTGTTGTCTTTTCTCTCTCCTCTATCGGCCTATTACAGCAATCATTGTTCCAGCGAGTGTGTGCGCATTTGGGCGAGCGTGTGTGCTTGTGAGGTGGTATTACCGTATGCCTCTACCCCCCCCGTCGGAGCAGCATGAGATTATGTGTGTTTAACCCGGGCGAGCCGGCCCCGCTAAGCCCGATGGCCTCGGTGAGAGGAGAGGAGCAAGAGACCAGGATGCTGATCCTGATCCCTGAATCTGGCATCGTAACGAGCGCGGTACCTGCCCCCCCTTTCAGTTCATACCTGGGTGAGGTCTTTTGATGTGTGAGATAACACGAGGCTGTGACACATCATATTAAAGGCTCAAGTCTGCTGTGGCTGGGTGTGGTCAGGTGTGTGCACCTGTAGCAGCTGCAGCAGGGTTAGAAGTCAAACCTCCGGAGGTCAGAGAAAACAAGGCTCTCAGCCGCCGTTAAGTCGGCTATTGTCAAAGGAGAACTGCGCCGATTTTACACATCAAAGTGTGTTTACAGGCCGTGGGGAGTCAAACTGCATGTGTGGAGAAAAGCCACACGAAGCCTTTTGTGGCTCCAGAGTGATGTCATCTGAGGCAACGCCGGCCGGCCGGCGCTGAGAAGAAGTTAGAAAATGGAGAAGAGGCTAAAAAAAGACGCCGCTCTTCAGACTCTTTACTGACTGTCTCTCCTCCTGCAGCCCAGAGTGCATCGCTTCACCGTGGGAGAGGAGTCCAAAGCTTGGCGGGCCTGCAGCGCCGATTGCTGCGATTGCAGTTCGGGGCGGTGGGGTTGGTAGCGTTGCTGCTGTTTAAAAAGTTGTATTTAATGCAGATGGGTCACGTCTGGCTGATATCCGGTCCACCTAATGAGATCATTAACAGCCTCGACATCAATATTTGATTTTTCATTTATTTTTTGATTAATCTTTTAACCTGGAAAGCGCAGAGTTTAACCAGCAGTCCATTTAACATCACATTTAAGCAGCCGTGACCGCTGACGGACTCGAAAAGGTTCATTAATATCCAAATTGTTGTTTTATTTTCGGTCAGTTCGAAAAGAATGAACCTGCAGAATGTTTGTTACGCAGCTCAGATTTAAAGATTTTTGTGGTCTGTATCAGACAGGAAGCGGGAGGTCGCCGGCGACCCGACGACTTCTCTCAGCAGTCACATTTAATATGTGTGTTTGAGAAAGTTCCTCCACAAACAACCGAGCAGGGAGGTGATTTTATCTGGAGACAAATCCTGAGCTGCTCTGCAGACAGTGAATAATGGAACGACTCCCAGGACGCCGCGACAGCAGCCGGGACGGTTTTACCAGGATATGAGGACGTTTCCTCGCTCGCAGCTGGAAGTCATACATTCAAATAAAACTCATTTGGACGGGATACCTGCAGCAAAACTTCTTTGAGCTCAGGTGTTCAGTCGCTAATTTAATACCGGCGCAAGGTGTCACATCACATTTCACATTAATTCAAATCTCGACGCTCGGATTTGCAGCTTAGGGAGGCAGTCGGCTGATTGGAGGGATTGTGCTCAGGCACTGTGGAAGTGGATGTTCACCTTGCCTTGTTTGACCTTTGACCTTGTTTACATGCAGGCTCCCTCCTGCCAGCTTTAAGACGGACTGGAGATCAGCAGGATGCAGATCTGTTCCTGTCATTTATCCTGTTTTTCCATCCGTCGGTTTGTTTTGTGAAGTAATGAAAGCCTGCAGCCGTCCTCAAATGGGATAAAATCGAGGAAATCTAAGTCGTGGTTAGGTGTCTATTCTGCTGCTGTGCTTAAGAGCAGGGGGTCTAATACTCGTTTTGAGCTGCTCAAATTATAGAAATTATTTTCATGCCGGCTGGTATCGGCCGTTTTCTTATCATTCGGCTCTCATATGAGCTTAATCGACTACATATTTGCTGTTTACTCACTGAGGAAACCCCACAATGTCCTGTTAGCTGACTCTAATCCCATTTTGATCAGGTTTCCGCAAATAAATGTTGGTAATAGAGCCGTCTGCAGCCCGCATCTGTGCGGCCCGGCCGTCGACCAGCCAGGCGGGGTCAAATAACGGCGCTCTGGAGCCGGGAAGGCACCAATCATAACCAGGATCACGTTTCATTCGCCCAGCGAGTTGTATCTTGCGAGGAGGTGGGTGTGAGCCAAGAGGGAGGGGTTAAAAAGAGATGATTAATCAGGGGGTGCATGTGTGTGTGTGTGCGGGGTGAATGGGGGTCTGGCATCCAAGCAGCAAGGTAATGAGTGGAGCCACAGTGTGTGTGGACCTCTAGCCTCTGCAGTGGAGAGGAGGGGGCATGAGTGGAATACAGAGAGATGCTGTTTCTCCCGCTGATGGCTCTGTTGGTTATGGATGAAACAGCCCCGGCCTCTTTCAGAGGCAGCCCAGCAATGCACTGTGGGAAGCCGGGTTTATTTCTCTCATCAGCAGAGAGGACGGAGCCTTGATCTGACGTGTACCATCACAAATTCTACCTGTCTTTACTCCTAAGAGGTAAAAGGGGGATTTGAGGTTTTTGTCTGTCACATGAAATCAAGAGACGTTGAAGAAAATGAGTCTGTTTGTTGTCCAGCAGGTGGAATTCACGGTGTTTCGGTGCATGACGGCAAAGATAGCAAGCAGAGAAATTAAGATGAAAAGCAAGCGCTTCTAGTCAGGAAGCATAAACAGAAAACTGACAATAAACTGTGAAAAAATATGAAAACAATGTGCGTAATATATAGCTGAAGCTCCCACCCAGAGGAGAGATTGGATGCAGGATCGCTGAACACTTTGTCATTATGACAAAACTTTACAAATGGAAGCTGTTGGGAGGTTTGAGCACAAACTTGGCAGCAGCTGAAAGCTCAGAGTTCATCCTCCGTCCTCTCTCGGTTTGCTGCCGTCCGTGAATTGTCAGGAAAAATGTAGAAATCTGACAGCGGTTGTAAATCAGGCTGGCTGCAGCTTAGCACAGCATCACATTTGTTGGTCAAAGATGGCTGTAGTGTGAATACACACACGGCACCAAACAATAACATCACATCAACACAAGAGAGCCAGCAACTTTTCATGCATTCAAGGAGAAGCTGCGAGGAAAAGGTTTGTAGTTTAAAGCTTTAAAATGACAGAAGAATGCATGAATGAAGTGACCTGTGACCTGTTTTATGTCAGCCTGGGCTCATCAATAATCCTTTATGGACCGTAACGAGCGAGCAGCACGTGTGTTTGACTGTAATCCAAATGCAATAAACTGTGTTGCTTCCAGAGTGAAACGGCTTCGGTGACCCTGAGCTTCAAAAGGAGAAATGTGTGCAGAATGTGGCTGACAGACTATAGACCCAGACCACATTCATGGCATTGCTTCTTCTTTATGAAGCCCTTGAAACCGCGTGCAGCCGGGTCGATGTTTCGTAGCTGTTAGCAGTAGCATTGTCGCTGTGAAATGTCAGAAATGTTGGCTGTTCATTCGTTTGTTTTACAGAATGAATTATCATATCATGTCACTCTGGCAGCATGATGTGTTACAGGTTAGCTTGAAACATTAGCCGCAGGATGCTAGCAGACTTTCTGTGCTCGGAGCTCTTTAATCTGATTTATTTGAATTGTTAGTGGCGCTACCTTCCGCCGGCTAACTAATCAAGGACGCCCACAAAATGCACGAGTTGTGTGTTTTTACCTTTTTCAACCAATACATTTGCTTCACCTCGCTGCTAATCAGCCCGCAGAGTGAGCGCTCGGAGATTAGCTGTGATTGCGCTGAAACCTTTCTGAATAGCCCAATCAAACTGCCACTGCTGCTCTCCAGGTTGTTCAACAGCCGGCTAACGTACAGATCAATAGAAGTCACTCAGTGTGTGCGGTTTGGCTTTGTGAAATAAGCAGCTGCGTGTGGCTCATGAATCTTTATGATAATTACACACAGCAGTGGATTTATGTAAGGACGATATGGATCAAATGTGGAAAAAACAAAGGATGGCAGAGGAGATGATTTAAGAGTTCGGTCAGAGGAAACGTAGCAAAGGAAAAATGTCAGTCCCTCCACCTCCGTCCTCGCCCTTCATCACGAGCCAGGGCTTTTTAGGAGGTTGCCAGATTCAGATGAAGCCGGAGAACGGGTCATCCCAGGTGATCACTCGCTATTCACGCCGGCGGAGGTCACGCAGGAAGTTTGAGTTCACGTAAGCGGGAGCACCCGAGGGATCTGCGAGAGGAGAGGACGCGGCGTTATTAACTCCCCCTGCCCGCTCAGATCTGGTCCCACTTGACATTAGCGACAGAAAATGACATGCTTTTAGCAGCGGCTGCTCATATAAGAGGGTTACCTCTGTCATTTAGAGGCAAGAGCTGGTGGGAGCTGACAGGAGCCCCGCTTCTCAAGAATAACCTGGTTTAGAAGATGGAAGGTTAAGGAGAGAGAGATGGTGGGAGGGAGGAAGAGAGGATGCCTGCCTGCGAAAGAGAGGGGATATGCCATTTTCTTAACAACAGGCGGCGTGTGAACATCTCGCTTTCTTTAAATACCCCAACTTAACCCCAACCTATCCGTCTCGTCAGAGCTTCCATTGACAAGTTAATTGATTCCTGTAACCCCGAAGCTAGTGCTAATTGTAATCCCGAAGCCGCACGCTGGAGCGCTGGCAGCTACAAATGCCAGCCGACGGGAACCGCAGGAAGCCGTTTGAACCTCACTACCCAGAAATCCTGAAAGGGTGATGTCAATAAATGTCAAGCAGCATGTTTTAGTTTCACCAGCCTGCTCAATCTGCAGTGGCTTAAAGAACGCTAATTATATATGTTTTTGCATCCAGGTTTCTCAGGACACACTCTCGCTTGTTTTTAAGACACTTTTAGGACATTTTATGAATCGCATTCTCTAAGTTTACCCCCCAGTGAGCTTACATTTCATCCCTAAACTCAAAGCCCACCTCTAAAACAGCCCTTTTTCCCTCATTTTCTCGCCTTTTATTCCCCATATACGCCTGAACGTAGAAGAACACACCGCCTCGATCAATCCCGGCCCTAATTAGGCCTCTGCCTCACCTCGCCCGGCGTAATGATGGCGCGGCCACATGAAAAGCTTCCTTTGGTTGTTTTCCTCCACTTCAAAAGCCGTCTCCCCGCAGACCACCCCGCCATGATTTAGCAGCAGGTCTTTAGGTTTGTTTGTCCTCTGTTTTGTTTAGCCATTAAAGTTGTCACACTCTGTTTGGATCAAAGCGGCTTCAGGAGCGGCACAAATTAACGTCCTAAATATTAGCGGTGACACCTTGTTAATGGGATGTAACATGTCAGAGGGGAAGCAGGGAGCTAACGTGAGGCGAGGAGGGGTTCTTGCCTCGCCGCCGAGCCCCGCCGGCAGCCTTTACGTTACGTCGATTTGTGGTTTCGGCCGGTGGAGGGTTGGCGTTGTGCAGTTGGCAGCGGCGGTTGTAATTAGGAGTGCTGGCTGGGTGCTGTAAGACGTTTTGCAGGTTGTCAGACGGTGGGCGTGGTGGTGAAATGTGATTGACGGTGAGTGGGCACAGCGGTGGGCATTATAGCGGCTGTGGTTGGCTGAGATTGGCAGGCAGCTCTTTGTAAGTGCTTTTCTGACCGGCAGACATTATAGCCCTTTGTGGTTCTCTGGGGTGCTTTCACACAACTACAGCCAGTTAGTGTGTTTCCGCCAGCGTGCGCCTCACCACTATGATCCCTCTGAGGCGGGTGGTTTCCTCTCACAATCTTTTGCCAGATGTTCTGACACACTTACACACTGATGGATGGACGGATGGTTGTGTTTACGCACTCGCAAGTGTGTTTAAACCGAGCCGGGGCCAGAAACCGCTCGCAAATCATTCCTCGGCGCAAGCGCACGCGCCGCGGAGACACACACTAATGAGAAAAGTTGGCGAGGTTTTTGTTTTAATGAGAAGTCCGCGGCTCCGTCTCACCTCCTCTGGTAAACAACAACAGCTCACTGAAGTCTGTGTGTGTCTCTAAGTTAACTTTATGCTGAGAGGTTGTCTTGCATTCCACATTCTGGCCCTGGGGGCGCTTGTTAGTATTATTGTCAAATTCCTCCATGAACACACACGCACACGCCCGCAGGCGCACACACGCAGGCAGAAACACACACAGATGCTCACCGAATCAAATCTCAGCTGGCCGGACTGATGTTGACGGCTTCTAATGCAGCTGTCGTTGGCTAGTCTTTCCGCACACTCGCTCTCTCACACACTAAGTCATGAAACACTCTTTGGCAACAAATACCCAAAAGCATTGAGCTTTGAGGAGTGTGTGTTTGTGTGAAATGAAGGGGGGGGGGGGGGCAGTGACACTGCAGTTAGCATTAGCCTCCTTTGCCATTCCCTCCGCATGGCTGTCAGCCTGCACTTAGCTTAGCGTCTTCATCTGCAGAGGATTAGCATGCAGCACTAGCCGGCGGTATGAGCTGAGCCTCCCTCTCTGATTAGGCGTGATGCATTTGAAGCCTCCACGGGGAGAGAGGACGGCACACACTCCGCCGCTCGGCATATCGGCTCATTGTATTAAGCGGCGTGTGTGCGGGATGTTAAGCAGATGTTTAGTGAATGCAGCTTAGCGGAGAGCGGGCTGGTTTTAAACAGCCTACACAAGTCCACGCCAGCAGAGAGGAAGCGGTTACCCAGCAGCACAGCGTCCACTCCCACTGCGCACTGGTCTAACTTCACTAAGACGCACCTGAAGTATGTCAAAGCAGTTTGGCCAAAAGTATGTGGACACCTGAACTTGAAGTTCTTACTTAAAGCAGCTATTAAATGCTGTGCAGCTAAATCTGGCATTTTCATGTGAAAACACTGTTAGTTTCTGCATTATTTTGACATAAATCTATAAAACATTCTCCCTGGGGTAAAATTTGATCACGTGGAGTCTGGTGGCCTGATATTTCTCTAATGGGAGGGCTTGACGTGAAGGTGTTGCGCACCTCTTGCACTGGTCTTTAGTTTTTTGGCCTTGGTTTGAACACACATTCCCATCCTTCTTGTGAATGAAAAGCCCGTGGGACAGACGCGACGGAGCTTGTTTGTGGGTATGCTGTTATGGAAATGGCTGTTTAGTCTGTTTCAGGCCTCTGGGGGGAATCAGAGGTATCCCAGAAGTCTGTGCAGACCTTTTTGAGAAGAGAGCGCGCTGCAAAACGTCCCCTGGGTGCTCATTATGGAAAATGTTGCTCTATGAAACAGGCCAGAACTGTAAAACACACACGTACAACCAAGATGTAGACGGGGATTTTTGTCTGGTTCAATCACATCATTCACGACAGCGGCGGGTCAAGGGGTCAAGTGGTGGGACTTCATTCATATTTTAGCATGTGGAGTCCAAACTTGAACGGGAAGCTCAGATCAAGCAGAGCTGCAGAATATGTCCTTAAGCACCGGAAGTTGCTTAAGTTTCTCCTGTGTTTTGTTATTCATAGCTGCTCTTCAATACTCAATATTAACATTTTTATTAATACACCCTATCTTGAATCATAAGACATTCACAGCCTCCAATCAAGTACACTAAAGCTCAGCACGCCACGCTGAGCATCAGCTGCTTTAGACTCAACTCCTTTAACAGCCTACACGCCAGTTTCTTTGCCTGTAAGACTCAAGTTTTAATGCCTCTCTTGGCATCTTCAGATACACAGATTTTCCGCCACTTTTCCCGGCTGTAATCTGGTGTTGTTCTGCGCACAATTATGCAGCAAAGAAAAGGGCTGATGCTTCAACTGAAAACCTCGACAACTGGGCTCCTGGACTGATATTAAGGGGGCCAATTGGAGACGTATTTATTGAAGCACAGCTAGTTACAGAAGCAGATACACAAGTAAAAGTCTGACATTCAAGATTCTTCTTGTGAAAATAGAATTTAAGGATCGAATAAAAGTACTCGTGGAGCCTTTAAGGTCTCAAAAGTTTATATTTTTTAAATCTTTTGAAGTTAGGATAATAACTTGTGCACAGACGTTATTATCCTGTGCAACAGCCAAATAATATTCTTCATAAACTAACTAAACATGACTAAAGGACAACCCGAGCAGGTCTGAACAGCCACATGACTGACAACACCTGCGTGGGTCTGCCGGTCTTTAATCTGTAATTAAACATATATATAATACCTTCAGCTGCTGTGCTGCAGTTGGGAGCGCACACGCTTCTTTAGACTGAATCGACCGGGCGGCAGCAGGACGTCGTGCTGGCGTTGGTAGGAGTTTTATTTCCTCCGCACGGCCTTCGACACTGTTAGGCTGCAGCCTGTTGACTGACTTCCTGCAGCACGTTCTTTATCTGCCTCCCACAACACCTGACGAGCTGCGTCACACCCACACAGGTGAAAAACGAGGGAACGGGCCGACGGTCGCGATAGTCCAAAATTGCATTAAGTACGCTACTTTCAACCATAAAAAGCTCTCAGCTTCATCAGATTAATATCGCTACATCCAATCATTATCAACCTCTAATTTCTCGTCTGTCGCTGCTCCACTTCAAACGTAACTGGTCCAAACAGGTTTCGTCCTGGCGAGTGTGATTTGATATGAGTGATGCGGATCTCCAGAGAGGGAGACAGACAGCCGAGTGTGGGAGGGAAGCGAAAGATGGAGGCGCAGGCGGAGGCTGGGGCGACAGAGAGGAGAAGAAAAGGAGGTGAGAGGCGGGTGGTAGACGGTTCCTGCTGCACCCTTGGGTGGCGCTCGCTGTGTTTGTGTGTGTGTGTGTGTGCTGCAGATGAGTAATGGCCTCTGACGTGCACGTCTCTCTTGTCTCGTCCTCCATCCGTTTCATCATTACATGCCATCAATCTCCCCGTCTCTCAATCTCTCTGTCAGCTCCCTCTGTTCCCCTTCTCTTTTCCCCTCTCCCTCTTTCTCCCCTTCCCTCCTTCCTCCCCCCTCCGTCACCCAGACAGACGGGCTTATTCTACATCGCCTGCAAAGTCCTTGGGGTGTTTAACTCCTCGCCGCCACTTCCTCCTCCTCCTCCTCCTCTTCCTCCTCTCTCAGCATTGCTCTGTTTCTCACCTGAGCCCCAGTTTAATTTCACCGTGCGGGCGGCGCTCACACACTCACACACGCGCTCGATCATTCACTCGCCGAACACGCACGTGCACGCACACACTCAAAAGGAGCTGTCAAGAGTAATGGTGTTTAGTGTAATTTACTGTACCACCGTTGTAGCCTCTGCTTCCTCAATAGGAATCATTATAGAGATTACATAATGGGGGTAATTTTTCTTCTGCTGTATACAGCGCTGTGATGGCAGTACAGAGTGTTTTGGAGGCAGGAGAAACCCTGTTAGCCGGAGCTGAGAAGTAAATGGGTCCGGTGTAGCCTGGCTAAATCAGCGCCCGTTAGCCTCCCTCCCCTCTCTTCAAATCCATGCCTATTACTCTTAACAAACCACAATGGATCCGGGGTATTGATCTGTTGCAGGGGGAATGCTCTATTTGTTCAAACACACAATGAAAAGGGAAGCTGAAGCTGGAATTCTTGCACAGAAAGCGGATGCGCGGTATTCCGCCGGTTACCTCCACCCTTCGTCTGCCCCCGGCCCTCCACCTGAAGACCTCATCACCCGGAATGAGCGACTTTGCGTTAAGACAGTCTGTGGCTTTAAAGGCGGTGTCAGAAAAAGACATCTTTACCTTCTTAAAGGAACTCAGCTTCTCGTTTGAGGATCCGATCCTCACCTCGCGTCGCTCTGAGAAGTCTGCAGCTTGTTCCTTTCATGGGGGAAGGCAGCTGTCATCAGATTGGATTCACAGCAGTTGTAACAGATTCCAATGGAGACCCAGAGGCGCTGCAAAAAGTGGTATCAAACTGCAGACAGAAAGCACCAGATCCAACTTTTCAGAGGGGTTGAAAAGGAGAAGGCAGTTAGATTTGATGTAAAGAGCAGAGAGACGGCTTTGTTCAATGCTATCAAAGGTTCGATTGAATTTGCAGTTTGCATGCTTCTGCAGCATCTGGTCACATTTCGGATTCTGTGTTTTCCATTTAATGTTTTGTGCGCATAAATGTTTCAGCAGCCTCAAACGTCAACAGTAAACATTCGGTTTTCCAACTTTCTGTAGTCACAAAGGCGGCAATCCATAGCCGCAGAAGCCGAAGTTCCAGTTTGTCTCCCCTCATTAGCCTCAAAAGAGCTAAATCCAGCGCAACCACGAGATGTGTCCTGTTTTGACTATGAGCAATGCTTCCGTGTCTGACGGCGGCCAAACTTCAAAACTGCCAGGACAGTGGCTGTGCTGTCATTGCTTCTTTAAAATCAGCGTTTCCAATCAGGCTAATCACAGCATGATCCGCAGTTTAACGCACCTGTTTCTTCACAAGGCAAATGAAGGAAAAGCAGGCTGAGCAAACGTCAATCACAATGCAGACTCAGCCGGTGCGCACGCAGCTGTAATCTGAACTACGTCACGTTGACATGATACGTAGGAAACGCCTGCGCTGTTCTGTCAGAGGAAGTCTGTGCTCCTTTGAGGAGCAGCGAAGCAGATGGGACATAATGTTGTTTTATGTCCTGCAATTTCACAGGAGTTCTGTCAAAATAAAACAAGACTTTTGTTGTAACCTCGATGTGGTCACGATGGCTCCTCGACAAACCCTTAAGGCCTCTGCACTCAACTGGAAAAACAGACATGTGGTGCACGTTAGCTTGTTTACGACTGCGCGCTCTCGCCTCTGAAGCCCCCGCTGCTGTTCGAAGCAGAACCAGGTCTAAGTGGGATCCTGTAATTCGATCCAGTTAACAGCAGAAACCTGAACGTAACCTGTGAAAGTCAGTTATTGAATAAAAAGTCTTCTGGCTTAAGCAAGGATTCAATTTGCAAATTTGAAAGGGTGCAACAAAATTAGGATTATAGCCAATTAATGTCACGACGGAGCACAGCAAAGTCATAATATCACTTCTGAAAGGAGTAATAAATAATGTGTAATACTGCCAAGTTCCGTTATGATGGAGTAATTGACTCTCCTCCGCCGTGCTCTGAGGTCATTACCTCCCCAGTGATGATTCATGTGTTCTCTAATTGCTCTGACATCATCCATGTTGGATACACACACTGTCTCTTTAACACACACACACTTCGCTTCGTCTCTTGGCTCAGCAGCAGATGAGGCTGCCAATATTGTATTTACATTGTGTGTAATTTGATAGACCCTGAGAAGAAGTTGGCTTTGGCATCCGTATGGCTACACAGGTGTCTAACCTTGACTCCTCACCCAGCATGGCTATTCATAGGCCATTAATTAGAGCGGGATCCTTCTAATTAACACACAGGCGCACTGGCTTTCTCTCTGGCACACACACTCGTGCACACGCTCTTCTTTCCCCTGCACTCCGCTCTCTTCACGTTTCAGTTCCGTTTAATGCGCCCTGTTTGATTTGCCCTACTAAAGTAATGAGTTTGGAAAGCAGACAAAAATTCTGAAGTGTGTTTTGGAGGAGCCTCGGGATAATTTGAAGTCCTGGGGGTGGGAGTAGAAGTACGCTCGCTTGCTTACACCCACACACGTACACACTGGCGCGCGCACGAGCGCCGAAATACACACTTGCGACTGTGCGGCGTCATCCGTCTGGTGTCTTATGTGTTTATTTTCACAGCGGAGCGAGAGGTTTTACGCGTTTCAGATGTTGTTCAGGCAAAACAAAACCAGAGAGAGTCACTGTGTGTTTGCTCCCAATCACCCTTTATCTCCGGAGAGTTTATTATTTTCTCATGAAGCCAGCATTTCAGGACAGTTCTCAAGTCAGTTGAGACCAGTTTGAGTCAGAGGCGACGTATCGAGTCAAGTCTCAAGTGTCTCAAAACAAGCCTTAAATCAATTTGTGAGAGGTGAAAAACAAGTTTAGAGTCAAGTCTCATCAAAATAAGTCCAAATCAAACCTCAAGTCACATCAAAACAAGTCCGATTCGAGTTTCAAGTTCCTGTGGAAAAGTCTGAAATCAGTCAGGACAAGTCCAAGTCACTTCTCAAGTGTCGTCAAAACAAATCTCAAATCTAGTCAAAACAAGTCTCGACAAATAAGTTTTGAGTCTCATCAAAACAAGTCCAGGTCAAGTCTCAAGTTCAGGTCAGGTCACAAGTCTTTATTAGCATAATGCTATTCATTAGCATCAGCTGTTCTCTGAATGCTGACCATTGAGGTGACACAGGGTTTGATCGTTCTCCTCATGAAGCTCGGTGTCATCAGTGCTTTCAGTGCAGTGGCCTCAGTATTAAACATGCGCGCTGTGCTGCAGTTCAAGGCCTCCCTCTGCTGTCTTATCTGTATTTATTTCTTAGCCTTCTGGGAGTTACCATTCAAAACTTTTTGCATTCAAGTCTCGAGTCTTTCAGGGAGTCGACCTCAGAGCAGTCGAGCTCAAGTCGACTCGGGTCATCATGGATGCGACTTCCGTCTGCAGCTCAGCCTGGATCTTAATTTGAGCAACACGTGTGACATATTTCCAGCTGCAGCCATCAGCAGACAAGGATTAAAAGTTTAACCTGTAAACGATGTGTTCAGAGTAGATTAACAGACAAAAACAGATCTGCCGGAGCTGTTTAACAGGTAAAAGCAGCTTATTCAGAACAGGTAGAAAGATAAAGACGGCTTCCTCAGAATTAAGAGATAAAGAAGAGTGCAGTAGATTAGGCCTAATAAAACAGAGCAGCGTTCATCCCGCGCAGCCAAATCGTGTTTTCTAAACAACAACAGCTGCGACTGTGGAGTTCACAGACAGCACCGCAGCATTTTCACATCTTTCCCTCGTGCCAAAAATATTTGCCAGTTACATTACAGGCACTTAGGAGCTGGAACGCTGCTGCCGCCGCCGCATGCTTTCCTCATGCGGTTAGCATGCTAGCCTTCGCTCAGGGCGCGAGCCGCCGTCGACCGTCCCGACAGAGCGGAGGGCTGCTGGGCCACACAGATTACAAAATTTCAGACATTAAGTGAAAAGCTGAGTGAGAACAAATGATATATTTGTGGAGGCCAGAGAGAGGCTGAGCTGTGAAGGGAAGAGGATGCAGATGAGCCTTCCTCCTCCTCCTCCTCCTCCTCCTCCTCCTCCTCGTCAGCATTCAAACCTCATCCCGAACCAATATGTGGTGTCTGTTAGCCTGCAGGAAGAGAGAGACGGACAAACAAGGATGAAGTGAGAAAAAGTAGATGACGGGTGAGGGTGGGGGGGGGCTGAGCAGCAGGGTGAGAGACAGTGGCGGGAGGGAGGGAGACAGAGAGAGATGGTTCATTAAACATTTAGAGGGATGGAGAGCAGACAGGCCTCTCCATTTCTCTCCTCTCGCTGTTCAGGAGATTGAATGTAGGTCTGTGTGTGCGCCACAACGCCACTGCCAGTGTTTGTGTGTGCGCGCACGTGCGTGCATGCGCGTCCACATGTGCGTTTTCTGCCGTGCTGAAATCCCTGCTCGTCCCCACAGGTCTAGATAATGGCTTGGAAATGTAACAGCATGACCCTAAATATAGCAGCCTCAGTCATGCTGTAACACTGCGCTTAATCCCTATATCACAACACGCACACGCATGCAAAGACAAACACGCAGAGTAATGCAATTCCAAGGTTAGCCAAAGGAATTACGTGTTAGCCGAGCTTACCCGCAGTGTATCTGCCTCTCCATATAAACTGGAGTGTATTTACCCTTGTACACACCTCTGTGTATTGTCCCATTTAGCACGGTTCCCACTCATGCATCCTAATGGCCCCAGAGAGCCAGGGAGTCTCTGCTGTCTGTTATTAGTGAGCAGCACAGATCAATGGGCTCTGGGACTGCAGCGCTAGCCTGTTAGCGCGTCCCCATTCAGACCCACTGAGCCGTGGCTAACGCCGCAGCTAAAGTGTTTGCTAGTATAAAGTCTCTGAAGTGGGGAGGCGCACCTGTACCCGCCCTCCACAGATGTAAAGCTGAGCTCTAAAGCCGCTGAGAAGTGAGAGGACTGTGGACAAGATGTCACACAGAGGGGGCTTTGATGTGCCGGCGTCCAGCGGGTCAGTGCTTAACGGACAATTCGCTCAATGTACAAAACTGTCTCCTGATATCCAGCCATGCAGATGGCTGCAGGTTTATCCGTCAGCTTGTTAGATATCTGTCTGCCGCTGTAACACAAAGAAAGGAGCTCCGTGTGTTGTGCTCACAGCACTGAAAAGCAGCATCTTTTCAGAGGCAGCGTCCCTGACCGTCCACAGGCCTCAGGGGGACCTTCTCTGCAGCACGAAGTGTTTTCAATGAGCGCTTAAGCTGCACGGCTGCACGGGTACAGCAAATATGAGAATCTTGAACTTGCCGTGAACCGTCCCTTTAAACCCTTTCATCAATATTTTGGATATTAGCATTGAGCATTAAAATTTGTGAAAGCTTATTATCCCACTCTGAAGTTTCATGGAGCTTTGTAGCCTCATTTAAGGTGGAATGGTTCAGTCTCACCACCGTTATCAACCCCTGCTGCCTGCTGGTGAGCGGAGCGCAGCGTTTAGGGCCTCTCAGGAGCTGGTGGGAGCCAAAACGGAGCTAAAAGGAGAGTTGATATCGATCTCCTGTTCATCAGGTGGACTCTAAATGAATGGCACAGCTTTATAAGCCGGGGAAATGGCGGTGCTGTCTGCTCGCTCTGATGTTTTTCTGCCCTCTCGTGGCCTTTGCAGACTGGATATTGAGTTGTCATTAACTCGTCCTCGGATGTGATGGATATTATACAGGTTTTTTTTATTATATAACCGTTATAGAATTGATCAATGCGCCTGCGGTTGTGTAACGGAAGCCTGCTGAATTGATGGAATAAAACATTTTGGTTGAATTCTTCACGAATGTGCACTAAGAGTGTTTCATAATTATGATTAGGATCATTATTATGTGGAAAATGGTGTTATTATTCCTTCAGTGTGAGTGTCTCTTGACGGCCTAACTGCTTTCTCAGAGGCTTTTCAACTCTGACATGAATACAGGTCTGAGAGAAACGCTGAGTCGGAAAATTAGATTTTAAGATACTGAATATCAGCCAGATTCAGCCTGAGACGCCTTCAAAGACCAGCATCGGTCAAATCTTTGTTGATTTGACAGTGTTTACATCTGGGATCTGTGAGAAAAACTGGGCTGTATGCGCACGCACGCACACACACACACACACACACACACACACACGCATAATCAGGCGGTCCCGCTCCCTCTCTCCACTCCATCAGCATATGTCAGCATATGGCTGCCTCCTCAGAGAGACTGTTCAACAGACTGATCCAGGTTTGATGCTGCACTGGAGGTCCTGACCTGGGATGGAGGAAAAGAGAAGGAAATAAGGGGAAAATAAGAAAGGAAAGGAAAGGAAAGGAAAGGAAAGGAAAGGAAAGGAAAGGAAAGGAAAGGAAAGGAAAGGAAAGGAAAGGAAACAGCTGGTGTCCTGAACTCCTCCTGTTGACCGACCTGATGCTGTCATCTGGATTGTTACTGTCAGTCTCATGCTCCCTTCAGCACATACACTCTTCAACCACTCGTGTGTGTGTGTGTGTGTGTGTGTGTGTGTGTGTGTGTGTGTGTGTCAGAGAGAGACACGCAACATACAACCATATTGAGCCATCTGTTCCACTACTAATTGGTATGCATGACAATGTTTTTCCAACCCATAAAACCTAATGAAAATGAACACCCCACCCGCCCTAATATCCCTTAATGCTATAATGCTATCACCCACTCCTCTCTGCCCCGCCTCCCCCCTCCACCCCCTCCCCTCCCCCTGTACAACATTATAGGCATAATTAAGCTGTAGTGGGCATTAGCAGCCCCTCTTCTAGAGGCGCTTTTCCATCCAGGAAGCAGGTCCACAGTAGATGTCCTGCAGCTCTCGCTGATGTGTCCCCGCCCCGCCGCAAAGTTGGCTCAGAGTGCGAATTGTTGTGATTTTATGGGGTAAAGCTATTGGAAACACAGGGCTGCGGCGTGCGAAGGGTTTTCTCCGCCGTGCTGACGGCACGCTGAAGGAATCAGACAAGCAGAGGGGGAGAGGAAGAAGGGAGGAAGGGATGTAAAAAGGAAAAGAGGCAATTAATAGATTCAGGACATGAAAGTCAGGAGTGCTGAAGGTGGGAGCATTATTAATTAATGAGTAATTAACAAATTAACCTCAACCTGTTTGTGTTGTGGAATACAAAGCGAGTTAATGAAATTCTGTGAAATCAGTTCTACGAAGGGAAACTTGAATCTGTGATTTACTTTACAAAGACTTGAATTTAAGACTTGACCAGAACCACCGACCTGAAACTGGAATTGAGACTTGTTTTGAAAAGACTTGAGACCTGTTTTGGACATTTCACATCCAGGCTCAGACTTGCTTTGAGAAAACTTGGACTTGTCTCAATCGACTTGAGACTTTACACTTGTTTTGATCAAACTTGACTTGCCCTCTTGAACCTGAGACTTGACTTGACATTAGATTTGACTTGAGGCTTAACCTGGACTTGCCTTGACGGACTAGAGACTCGACTCTGAGTTCAAGCAGACATGAGACTTGAATCTTACTTGAAACTTGACTTGAATTTGTCCTTTAGGATCTGAGATTGACTTGACATTTGACTTGTTTTGGTACGCTTGAAGCTTGACATTAACTGACTCGGCAAAGCGAGTCAGGGACACGCTGGACAGCACCGAGTCGTTTGCTGCAGTTTATGTGTCGTACATGTGGACCAGTACAACTGGAGCATTTCGTTTCTGCAGGGAACCTCAGGTCAAACACACTCGGCTGCGACCACCATGAAATGATGTACGAGGGAAATTACTGCAGCTTACAGATGTGTCCTCGCAGCGTCTTTTCTCTTGTCCCACGACACACAAACAGAGAAAACGCTGCCCTCCGACGCCGGCCAATAAGGCTCTCGCTGTGTCTCGTCTCCATCGTGTTCAGCTTCACCTCTTTCGCTCCCAGCATCCCCACCACTCCTTCCCCTCTGAGGTCAGGCGTGTGCAGAGCAGTAATGGCGGTTTAGTAAAGTATCAGCGCTTTCCGCCCGTCCTCGCCACAGGAGCGCACCGAGCGCCCTCGGAGATCTGGCGCACGGACGCTTCTGGCAACGCACGTGCGGTTTCTAGCCTTTTTTGCCGTCATGTATGAAAGCAGCAGCTTTGCCAAATGCTAACGGAGGTGGTAGCCAGGCTTTTGTAACCTTTGTGCCGCAAATGGCGCAGAGGTTTACTCACAATGGGACGTAATTGTGCTGAAGCCAGTACAACAAATGCACTCGTGTTGTTAAATCAGTGGTGTTTTGTCGCTGGCAACCGGCTGCCTTTTCTCTCCCCTCTCGCTCTGGGTCTCTTTGTCTCTCTCGGCTGCTCTTATTACGCCATTTTCTGTCTCTACCCTGTGGTTTTCTGCTCACTCGTCCCCTTTAGAGGTGTCACGACCGATGTGCGTGAACACACTGGGGGGATTTATTGTTCAAGCAGGGCACAGCGGTGGAGGTGTTACATGTTGTACAGGTGCACAATATGGAGGATTTACTGTAAAACACAGAGTGAGAGGATGCTCTGAAGGCCCTGGTGGCTTCTTTTGACCGCCGTCCCAAATCTGGGTCGCTTGAATTGAAGCGGTACCAATCTGATATGATCCCCCTCCCCTTCCGCCCCCCATCCGGTCTTTCTTCTGTTAGTTAGATCAGCATTGTTGGCCCGTTTTGTGGAGAAGCATTAGTCAAATGGGCCATCATCCCCGTCGGCGAGTCAGATGATGACTTTTGGCAGAATGCAGCCGCAGCGCGATGCCAGACAATCAGAGCCGCTGCCATTTCATCACGCGATCGCACGCGGACGCACGGCCACGCACGCAGACTCACACCACAAACAAGCTGTTTCTCATTAAGCCCGCAAACGTGAGAGATTGAGCGAGGGAAGCGGGAGGCGATGAAGGAGGAGAGACGGGGAGCCGACGGCTTCCTCCAGCAGGAGATAAGAGGCTCTGAAGAAGAGAGGAAATAGAAAAAACACAGCACAAATCTAACAAAGAGGCGAGGGTGTGTGCGCGCTGTGGCGCTGTCATCCAAAGAGACGCCCGCCCACCCAACGCCCAGGACCCCCAGCTACCCTCACCCCCTGCCCCTCTGACATGCTGTTCCCATAGCAACAAGATACAGGGAGGAGGCGGGGGGTGAAGAAGAGAGGAAGTGTGCTGAAGATTAGGGTGGAATTTCGCTGCTGCTGCTGCCTGGATTTGACCAATCTGGTGTTGAGGCTTTAAGATGCTCTAATTCCTTTCCCCTTCCTTCCCTGTATCACGTGCGCACACACACACACACACACACACACACACACACTCAGGTCAGGCTGACGCGAGCTAGAAAGCGTCATTTCAGGGACATAATTCCAGGAACTGCTCCGTCGAAGTAAGAGGAAGTGGGACAAACGCAAGCAGGTTTTGCAAAATACAGTTTTTCAAGCCCCAGAATAGAAAAACATGAAGAGCACAATGTTTGATGAGTCTCTTCCTCGTGTGGGAATATTCTCTTTATCTCCAGCTCATGTGATCACCTCCATCTGTACGTTTTGTACGTTAGCTCTCCTTGAAAGCTTTGTCGACCAGATGTGCGTGAAATTCGTTGTTTGCTCGTTCGCACCCCCAGGAGGACGAACGCTATTGATCCTCCTGACCTCACGACCTTTGTCACAGCGCCGCCATTAAGCCAGCTATTCGATTTTCCAACGAGAAAATCTCCTTATCCTCTCGTTGTAAAAACCCAGTTTGTTGTCCGCATTCACCCTCCCGGCGGATGCGAAGCCATTGATTTGCAGTGACCGGATCAAATATGGACGTGCATTCATTTGTCAAAGGTGGCAGAAAAACACGTTATATTGTCCAGGTCCAGTTTAACCTCCAGTAACAGTGCGTTTGTGGAGTAAACACACAGACCAGAGTGCGAGGTGTTATAAAGTGTGTAAAAACAGGCTCATTTTCTGCTTTTAAAAGTGTTCTCTTTCATATTTTGAATAAGTACTTTTGTAAGTTTTAGCCTTTTAGCCCAAACATACATGTACATTACAGACAACCTTTTTGCAAACCAGCCATTGATTTCCATTGATTTTGTAATGTCCATCACAGCTTCCAGACCTCAATATGATGTCTTCAAGTTCAAAACTTGAAGAGACTCAGTTCACTGTCGTATAGAGCTGCAGCAGTAAATCACATTTGAGAGGCCGACGACTCGAATTTTTGTCACTTTTGCTCGTAACATGACGTATAATTGATCATTGTTATCTGTTCCTGAAGATGACAATCGACTACTTAAGGCCTGTAACTAACAATCGTCCTCATGATCAGTATTCTTCTGATTGTATTATTGTCACAGAAGACAAAGAAAAGCACAAATAATCACAGTCTCCGAGCAAACATCTGGATGTTTCAGCTCTAGATTAACTGATCAGCTGACAGATAAATCTTGAATTGTACAGTGAACATCAACTCTGGGTTCGTGGCTGATATTCACACCTTTCAGTAATGAATGGAAACCAATGGCTGCTTGGAAGCGGTCGATAAAACATCCAGCATTCATTGAAAAGGTGAATTATTGGTGATTTGTAGTCGAGGAACGAGAACGTCCTCAAACGCCGGTCTGATCCTTTAACTCGTTCTGGACTCTGAGCGTTCTTTGGGGTTTTTGATGCAGAGTACAGATGAAGATCGCATTCCTGTGCAGGTCAGAGTTCAGCTCTGCTCTAAGTGGATCTCCTCCTCCGCCTGTGATGCTGTTCTTCACCTTGTTGTTCCTCAAGGCTCTCGGGAGATCGTGAAATGCCGCGTGTTCGGGAGGAGGCGGCGCGATGACTAACGCTCGGTTTCTTCTCGCGACTGAAACCGATGACACGAGGGAGCAAAGTGAGGAGTAAGATCTGTGCTGCCTTTGAAAGGACCTCACTTACCAAAAAACCCTGTTTTAAATCAAGCTAAGAGAAACCTTCAGCTTGAATAGAGCTGCAATGGAGTTATTCAAATACCAATTTTCAATACAAGTGTGGAGTCCTTCTCAGTTCTCAGCTGTGATGCGTTTACAGTCATTCATATGTAAAACTCGTCAGTGAAAAACACAGAGCAGATCTGTTTAAGGTGATTCTCACCTGATTATACCTGAATGCTGCCGTGTTTCCTGCTGCAGCGAGCGCACGCTGACACCATTCACCGTGCAACCGCTCGGGTTCGTCTTACAGTGAAAGCAAGTGATGAGAAGACGGAGGGGACGACACAAGCGAGCTGCTGATTATCTCTGAGAGGAATTAATACAGCAAAAACTGATCAAACTGCAGACAGGACTCACAGTCTGCAGCATTTCAGAGCCGGCTTATGGAGCTAGAAGCTTTTTCCATCTGTTTCAGCTTAAGTTAGTTGTTGAATTCATGTCAAATAGCTGCAGGTGATGTTTAATTGGCTGAAATCACACTTTTAAATGAATGGAAGTAAAAGTGACGGTCAGTGAATGCGTCAATAAGAAATTAATCAGCCACAGAGCTCGTGTGCTTTAAACTTTGCCCTTAAAATGCTACTTTTATGCATTTTTTGGTTTGTTTCTTCAGTTGTTTTTAGCCTAAAAGTGAAATCTGTTCATATACATGAATGCGAAGGTTCATTCTTGACCTTGTGAGCAGATATTTGTGGCGTTTAAAAGCTTCACTTCTGTGGTTTTACTGAGCTTCTTCAACCGTACCCACACTGAGATACGCACAAATATGACAGTCATACACAAAAGAGCATGTTTAGGTCCTTTTTTGATACTGGTCAGCATGAAAGGAGGAAGAATTTTCTTTCCTTTATCTCATTTTTTAAACAGCGTCTTACAAAAAGCAAAAAGCAGACATTTCTCCTGCCAGTCAAGGCTTTACACTGTCCTTATTTTCAGTATATTTCAAGTGTATACATGTCAAGGCGGCTTTATTTGCCACAGATCTGAACGCTGCACCCACCGGCGGCTTTATTCAGCGGAAACGGTGAAGGCTTCACTGTTTCATGCACGCAGGAAAATCTGAGACATGAGAAACGAGCAAAATGAGACCTATTCCACTCGTGTGTGTCATGCATCAGTGTGTTTCCTCCATGCTGTGCGTATATATACGCGTGTGTGTGTGTGTGTGTGTGTGTGTGTGTGTGTAGGTGTGTGTGCCTCCTCTCATTAGCGGGCGGCGGCGTGTGGTAGCTCGTTAGTGCAGAGCTAGCTGAGCGTCGGGGCACCGGTGCAGCTTCATTAGCCGCTGTGACATTTATCTGATCGTCTCCCCGCGTCGTGTGCGCCGCCACGTCTCCATGGCAACCACAGACGCGCACGCACACACGCACACAAGCAGAGGCCTCGCGCGGACCCAGCCTGTCGCAGCCGGTCACGGTCGCTCGCTCCATCAAAGCCGGCCTCCCTCCTGCAGCGTGGAGATATTGATAATGAACATATGAGATGTGCTGTAGAAGTGTGTACCGGTGGCTGTCGTCCCAGCGCGGCACCCAAGGTGGGCGGAATATCGCTTATTGTAAAGTTCAAGTGAATCACAGGCAATATCACACTCCCTCGTTTGGCTCGAACAGGGCCCCCGGGAGCCAGTTTACCTCGCTGTAACTCACTTACAGGAAAAGTAAAAGCGTTCCAAATAAATCAGTCGATACAGCGCGCCACTCATTTAGTCTGAGTCACTAATCCGCCTCGCGCCGCCGATGACAAAATCAGTTACAGAGCGGGATTCAGGGGGAAAAGCACGCCTCTTACGGCGTGTTGTGGCGAAGTTGCTAATCTTGTTTACAGTTTGATTCAGCAGCAGAAAGTATTCAGGACTATGAAATGAATTGTGTGTTTCTAGACGTCTCTGCTTGCGGCCTCGTGCGTGTGTGCGCTCAGGGGTTGTTCAGGTGTGACCGTCTCGTCCCTTCGAGGTATTTATTAAAGTAAAATATAGATATTTACGTGTTATTCATCAAGAGTTTAACATCCAAAACCTAAGCAGGACTGCGTGGGTTTGGCTTGATCACATTTTTTCCCACAGTGTCCAAACAACCCACCGACTGTGAGCAAATGTTTCTGCGTCCTGATTGGTGCTCGCCCACTTTAAACCAGTGAGAAGAGCCCAGAACAGAAAGTTAAATATTGCGAATAAACCTAAAGTTTGACAGAAAAGGCCGTGTTTGTCACTCATAGTTAGGACAGCTGGTCTTCTCAGTGTCCAGTGTCAGCCAGGGCACGACGTGAAACGCCTGAAAATGCTTCTAATGAAGAGTAAATCCCACTTTGCTGCAGCTCCTGAGCATCCGTCTTTCATTTTTTCAGACATAAAGGCACGAAGGAGAGAAGACGATGGCTGTGCCTGATGTCTGAGTGTTTGTCTTTCAGTGTTCTTTCCAACTAGTTTGATCCTTAAATCCTTTTTCCAGGATTTCACGTTCGTAGATCATCTGATTTTCATGAGTTTCAGTGGCTGAAGAGGTGAAACTCTCCAGTATTTCATGAGCAAGAACCAGAAATTTGAGTATTGACATAATTTTAATGATCTTAGATGCATCCTCCAGCCTCCGTGTTGGGAGCGATCATCAATATTTCCTCTGTGATTGATCATATTGAATCATCACTCAGCCCTTCGTGTTTGTGTCCAGCTGCGTCTCCTACATTCGGCGTGTGTGTGACAATCTGTCTTGTCATGTGAGGATGTGTGACTGTCCAGCTGTGTGTGTGTGTGTGTGTGTTAACATGCCGGTACATGTGCGTGCGTCTAGGTGTGTGTGTGTGTTTAGCTGACCTTGGTCGCCCCGTTCCCTCGAGGGGGGGGGCACTGATGTTTCTCACTCTGCTTGTCAACAAGATTAGTTCCCCTGTGGGACCGTAACACACCCTGCAAACACGCTGCCAATGAGAAGAAGCGCGCGGCAGCTCGGCCCTTCCACAAACCCGCTGAAGTGTGTGCGAGTGCTGTTTCGTGGCGTGTGTGTACGCTGCGATTGAGGGGTTAAGGGAGTCAGAGAGGATGTGTGTTTTAGAGCAGAAACAGAAGGGAAAAACAGCAGGGGGATCAACGCAGCCAGCCTGAACTGCCGCCCGTGTGTGTGTGTGTGTGCGTGTGTGATATGTGTGTTTGCATGTGTGTGCCTGGTTTTCTCAGAGAGCCCACGCTGAGCTCTGAGCTGTGCTTACTCCTGGACCCGGCTCATCTGCATCCGTCTCCCTCTCTTTTATGCCCACTCTCACCTGCCTCGCTCGGCCTCCCCGTCTCTCTGCAGCACATTCCTACCTGGCTGCCTGTTGGCGTCCAGCTGTGAACAAGGCAAACAGAGAGGATAGCAGGCCGTTAATGCGTTCCAGGCAGTTCATCATCATCACTGGGTACTCTTCATCTGTGTAGGCGGCCTTTATTTTCCATATTCCTTCTACCTGTAATAGCCACCATATGCGGCTGGGTTTTATTGTTGCTGTAAATGCACCTAAAGCTGCACTGATCAGTTTTTTAAACAATCAATGTCACAAAACACATGAATGTGAAAAGTGTTGCTCGTGGTGATGAACCCTCAAAGAAGGCTCTGCAGCTCTGCTCACCTCTGCTGTGCTTTTTACCATTTTCAGCTCGTTGTTTGGGTCTTCACCTCCCACAGCGTTGAGGTTTCAGTTCTTCTGACCACCTGACCGAGTGTCAGAGTCTTGTCCTGCTGTCCCCTAGTGGCCAAAAAGCACAATTAATAAAAACACAATTAATGCTGCTTTAAAGCTGCAGGAGGCAACAATGCTAACACCCTGTGAATCCTTCTGGCCTGTAGGGGGCGCTCTAACCAGCCAAGACCTGGGTCCCTCTCACTGCGACTCCCCTCCATCGCTTCACACCTCCAGGACAGAGCGCCCCAGGCTTCAGAGGCAGCTGCAACACCAGCTAACAGCTGGATGAGGACACCAAGCACGCCACTGCCCCCTCTCAGCAGTGATCCCCCACGGTTCCTCATCACGCCTCCGTCAGCGCGTCAACATGGCGTCAGACGTAATGAGTCCGAAGCTCCGCGTGGAGCCCGGACGTGTCCACGCGTGTTTTGTTTTGTTCGTCGTTGCAGTCGCAGGGTTTTCCAGCGTTGAATCAAGCTTTCACTTTCACCCCCCCCCCAGCGCTGACGGGACGTGCGTTTGTAGAACAGCCAAAACGACTCTGTGATTGGCCAAAGCCTCCTGTCACATACGTAAACATATAACCAGGTTTCTTAGCAGCTTTTCTGCATGAGCATGCCAAAGGTTTCAGAGCGGGAAGCCGATGCGTCCTCACTCCAGTCGTAGTTTGACTAAAATTCACAGATCAGCGTGGACGTGTTTCTGGTGGGATGAACTGTGAAAGAGCTCCACAGAAGCATCACACATTGTTTCAGCTCTTTGCAGGTGAAACATCCTGTAAATAAAAGGTAGCATATACTTTCCTCTTTACAGACCGCCCGTCTTTATGCTAAGCTAGGCTAACCACATCCTGACAGACAAGAGACTGATGCAATATTGATCCCCTCGTCTCGCTGTGGGAAAGAAAGCCAATTAGTGTTTTTGCCAAGATGCTGAACAGTTCCTTTAGTGCAGGGGAGGTCTGAGGAGGCGCGAATGTAAAATGAAGATGATGAATGAATAAATAAATTATCATCGTAAGGTTTTATGGTCAATATCGTGCAGCTGGAGTTTGAGCCTGCTGTCTAATGTGAGTGTGAGGTGAGGGAATAACAACCCTCGGCAGCTGCTTCAAAGGCCCATCCAGACACTTTTTTGCAGTCTTGCTGAACACACACGCTCGCACGCACACGCTCAGCGCAGATCAGCCCTCAGTCACGGCCCTGTGCTGCAGGGAGACTGGAGTGATGGAAGCAATAGTTAAGCCATTAAGGCAAACAATTGGCTCAAATTGAGAGGGAGAGAGAGAAAAGAAGAGGAAGAAGAGGGAAAGAGGGAGGGAGATGGAGAGGCCATGGCAAGAGTGGATCCACTCAACGACTTAATCTGAGCCCCAGGACACTCTCCTGCTGAGCTCCACACACTCGCACAAACATCTACACACGCGCACGCTAAACCTCTGTCTGCCTGCAATAACACCTTGTCAGTCTTGGCCACAGGGGCGACGGAGGAGGCGCTCATTCCTTTGTAGCGAGGAGAGTCACCTCCTTCCAAGCACCTCGGGAGAAGAGCGAGCATGCAATCTACACAAGACAGTTCTGTAAGCGCTCGTACGCCTTATGGCTGCAAGTGTGAAGCTATTCATTGTCTTAGCGGGAGGAGTGAATGGCGGAGGGAGCACAGGGCGGACAGTGTCCCGGAGAGGGGAGGCGCTCCTCTGACACCGGCCATTGTGCCCCCCCCCCCCGTGGACTCGTTCGGTCCCCGCAGGCCTCACATAAACAGCCAACAATGAGGGATTGTCTCCAGCCATTCTTTCTCTTTCTGCCCTTTTGCCTTCTCACACACACATCAGCTGCGTGTGTGCGTGTCGGACGGCGAGGGGATGCTTCAGTCTGAACCCAGCGACCGCCGAGACTCGTCCGATGCCGCCGTTTGATGCCTAAACATCGGCCAGTGATAGGGGCAGTAACTCCTCGCCGCCGCCGCCGCCGCCGCCCTTCCCTCCCTTCCTCCCCCCATCAGCAGCCACCCTTGGGGGCTCCCTCGGCGCCAAGGCCCCCGCGATTTATCGGACAGCTTAGCGAGGAGCGGTTGCTGCCCCGAGGACTGTTAGCACCGGTTTGGCTCGTTGACTCCTTCTCCGGCTCTGGCGTTTTATTTGACATGTCCTTTAAGTCCTTTAAAGAATTGGGCGTTTCTGCTGAGCGCCTTGGCTCTTTCTGCAAAAGATGGATGGCCCGCGTTCAAAGGTCTGGATGTTTTTTCCCTCCCTCGCAGTCTTTCTCCATCCTTCCCCCCCCTCGCTCTCTTCCTCCCTTGCTGAGCTTTATAGGGTGGTATTAGTGTTGTCAGCTAACCAAGCTCGGGATTTGGCTTTGTTTTGTTTTTGCCTCTTAAGATAATGCTCTTTCTCTCTCCTGCCGGGAATAACAAAAGGGAAAGTAGAGCAATAAAACAGCACAGCCATTGACTTTGGTTTCATTAAATTGGTTTTCAGCCATCTTAAATAGACCACAGGCCTTGATGGCGGTGACGCGCGTGTGTTTGTGTGTTTAGAGCCATTTGCGTATGATTGTCCTCAAAAACAGCCACACGTTGCCTCGTGCGTGCGCGGCGGTTCTCCTCTCCGTAGGGCCTCGCCGTTGAAAGCCTTTTCTCGCCTTTATTTGTCCAAAAAAAAAAGAGGGAGAGAGAGACGCCGTAGCCGGAGTTAGCATTCCAAACACGTGGACAGAAGAGTGTGTTCTGTGAAGATAAGTGTTGTAGCTCGGCGGTGGAAGGGGTGAAAGCACTTCACCTCCGTTTCATATGCATTCCAGATGTGGAAATATAACCAGACCAATCGGCGTGTAAGCATCTGTGTCCCGCTAGAGGGCCTGGAGGTTTCACCGCGCTGGTTGTGCAGCCTAATCCGTCGCATTCACACGCTGCTTATCCAGCACTCATTCATGCATGCAGACGTGCACAAACATTCACACGTGCAGCGCGGCGGAAGTGGACGGCGGGCCGGCGCGTCTCCGCGGGTCGTTACCGCCACAGGAGACGCCGCAGAGGCGTGCAGATGTGCTTCACGTGCCGCTTTGTTGTGCTGTGAAAAATGCTCTGGTGTCAAACATCCACATTTAGGCTCAGCGCGATGCGTCAGCCTGCCACGCGTCGGGTCAGCGTACGTGAAAAGCGGCAGCTTCCTGTGTGAGAGCTCGGCTGTCCGGGAGAATTTCATTAGAGTCTCTGCGTCCCTTTGATGGTCTGAAGGCTGTTTTAGAGGCCGCTGTGTTGAAAATGAAAGTCTGGGAGAGTTTCTGTGTTTTTTTTGAACCGTATCAGTTTTTCAGGTCCCGACTTGAAGGAATGTTTTTTCTAATTTGGTTAAATTGGCTGTAATTGTCTGACTGTAACTGTGTCACAAAAAGACTTCTGTGTTTTCATGTTTCTGTCCGTCGTGTGAATATTGCTTTCCATTATTTTGGCAGAGGTGCTGACCCGTTTTTTTTTTTTTATTTCCCTGCACTCTAATTATGACTCTCCAGTGAAAACCACGTATCTCCCATTTTGGTGATTTGGGAAAGAGCTTTCAGTCACTTTAACATCTGTTGGAATTCATCTAAGCTGAAAAATGTCAAAATCTGCTTCTCTGCAAAGTTTATATTGTTGAGGTAAATTTCATGTTCATTTCTGGTTCTTCTGTTTGAGTTTTGTTGGACGCTGGCGCTCTGAGTCTGTAGCTGTCGGCGTCTTTCGAAGCTCTTAACGTCCCACCGTCTCACCCGCAGTAACGGCACGGCCGGGAAGATGAACGGGGCGCTGGAGCATTCGGACCAGCCCGACCCGGACGCCATCAAGATGTTCGTGGGCCAGATCCCGCGCTCCTGGTCGGAGAAGGAGCTGAAGGAGCTGTTCGAGCCGTACGGAGCCGTCTACCAGATCAACATACTGCGAGACCGCAGCCAGAACCCTCCACAGAGCAAAGGTACGGACCACACAGGAAGTGATGGCTGTTTTCCTCTTCCTGTCCTTCCCTCCTGTCTTATACTTCCTTCTTTCCATCCCAATTTTCTTTCTTTTTTCCTCTGTTTTCATTCCTGCCTCCATTTTTCTTTCTCCTCTTTGTTCTTTAATTCTTTTCATACTTCATTCCACTTTTATTTCCTTGTCTTCCCTCTTTCCTTCTTCCCTTCCCCATTCCTTCACTTTCTGTCCTTCCTTCTCTCTGCTCTTATTCCTTTCTTTTTCAATTCTTTGCTTCCTTCTCTCCTTATTTTTCTCCCCTTTATTGTCTTCTTTCTTTTCTCCCTTTTTTCCATCTAAAACTGTGAAGATCTTTGTTGTTGTGACCGTAGCTTCGTGTATAACGCGCTTCCGTGAACCCGGATACACACACAGAAACACGTAGAAACACACACTGCATGGACACACACACCCGTCAGTGGGCCGTCCCGCGTACTTAATGGCAGAATAAATGATATATGTGCAAAATTACACGAGCAAACACACATTTCGTGCACCACTGGAAGACAAAGACTCTCCCAGCCAGACTCACGCAGTCAATTGTGCGAAGCCGCATGATTTGCAGCTATTTTCTCTCATTCCTTTTCTTTTTCCTCTGATGAATTTGTCAAGTGTGAGAGCAAACAATACAGACAGCAGCAACGAACGGGCAGACAATAGCGCTGCCATATTAACAGGCTTCAGCCGGAGTGGGGGCTGATGACACTCCTGATGAGACATGGAGAGTGGGAGGAAAGTAAAGAGACAGAGGAGGAAGTCGGGAGGGGAGACCGAGAAGTTTCACACGGAACAAAGCATGAATCAGCGGTGTGATCTTCGTCACGCGTGTCTGGAAACACCTGCTGATGCTTTAATGTGGCGGTGAAACACACATAGTGAAGCTTTATGTCCTGCTTTCAAAACGCTCGAACGATGGTTAATTACTGCCTGGATCACGGGGTTGTTTTCCCGTCCAGGAAGCGTGAAGGACTCATGCTGCACATGCGTCATGAGGAGGAGGAGGTCTGGATGAAGGGTTGGCCGTGCAGCGCTCGGGACTTTGACACCGTAGACCGGGCTTCATTTTGCTTTGTTTGGATTGAGGTTTTGGTGAAATACTCACAAATTATTCCATTGCGTTCCATCAGTCAAATCGATGTTGACGCTTTCGGAATTTAAACAAGGCCGCCATCTTTCCACAACCTCAACCAAGTTTCCTAAAAATGACAAAGAGCTGCCTGGAGAAAGAAAACATTGTGAACTGAAAATACAATGAAGGTGTTTTTGTTGTGAGGGTCAGGATGAAGCATTTCAGAAGTGAGTGCAGGTCAGCTGGTCTGCACCCATTTTAAAGAATTTGCACAACAATCTTTAAGTTTTAAGACCTTTACAGTTCGTAATGCTCTTGCAGGAGAATGCAGGTTTGCTCGTGTGTGATGGAGCAGCCATGTTTGGTCCACTGGGAGCTTGTAGAGCAATGCACACAAGGTGGACGGTCAACTGGCGACAATTTATGTCCTTTTCACCAGAAAAGATGAGCAGAAAAGCTTCCTGCAGACCGTCGCAGAGGCAGACGTCTCACTTTCTAGATCATGACGTGCTGCTGAGATCATGTCTTAGATCAGGTTTTGTTTTCGGAGGCTAAAAGGTGCAGCGTCCTCCACCTTTCTGCACCCACAGACTCCATCTCAGTCTGTTCCTACTTTCTCCCTCTCTGGCCTCCTCTCTGCTCCGCTCTGAGTCATATGAGCTTATGAAAGCCTGCAGACAGCGTTCTGCCAAGACCCAAATCAACTCATTTTGCACACCAACACACTTGTCATGCGCTTTGTGTTGGTGTGTTCTTAGCCTTGAGATGACTCCTTCTCCCCCCACCAGACTCCTCTCCCTCCTCTCTCCCTCTCTGCCGCCACTGCCGAGGAGGAAAAAAAGGGCCAGAGTTCCTCCTCCCGTCCTTCAGCTCCCTCAAATCTCCTGCTTCATCTTCACTACCCTTGAAATGAGTTGTTTTTATGGTTGATGAGTCAAGAGTATCACTCACCAGCACTTCGAAATGGGATAAAAAAAAAAAAAACACCGACCATGCCTTTTATTTTTCTTCTCTGAATCACAACCTCTGTGTGTTTGTGCCTCATTTTTCGGTCTCTCCTTCTGTTCTGCAAGGTGGAGTGTTTTAAGAGGAAATGTAGCGTTTGATTGGGCTCTTACTGGCCTTGTTATTCGCAGGCTTTGAGCACCGTTGTTGTTTTCTCGTAGTTAAGCAAGCCGCCCGGCCTCATCTGCACCCGCTCAACACGGAGGAGCTGCAGTGGCCCTCTCGCCGGCTTCGCCGCTGCACCGGAGCCATCGGTAATTTCACCGGTGTCAGGCAAACCGTGGCCCCTCTCTTCCCTCGGTGTGTTTATGTTAAATTAGCGACGGTGTTGTTTGAAAAAGATCTCAGCCATTTGGGGCAAATGAGCCCACTCCAACGCCCCAGTGGCGACCCAAAGGCACTTTCTCCTTTTTGGTGAAATAGCAGTTTGGATTTAAATGAGTTTGTTAGTCCCACTGAGACGCAGAAAAAGTTCCAGGGCTGCAGCTCCGAGCCTTTACAACTTCAACAACTTCTCCGGTTCCTGCTTTGGGTTTTGTTTGGATCCTCATTAGCTGACGCTTCGGCGGCTGCAAGTCCAAAAAGGAACGTTAACAACAAAAACAGTGCGAATGTTAATTGACAGCAGACGTTTGTCAAGTGAAATGAAATGTTCAGCTCATGCATTTATGGAGGATGAAACACTGAGCTTTGTTAAATTCACATTCGTTAGTGCAGATTTTCTTTACATGAGTGGAATAAGACGCAGTTTCTCTTGATTTCATGTCGTGTCGAATCTTCAGGGATCCAAGTTTCAGCTAAATGTCCCTTAACGCTCCTTGAGTTCAGTTTGTCCGAGGTGAAAATGAACATGGTGGAATTTTGGTTGTCAATCAAAAACAGTGGCCTTACATAGAACAGCCAAGTTTGAGTTTTCTGCAGCCAGAGACCAGAATGTGATCAGAATCTGACATGAAATGACGCAGAAGTTGAGCCGTTGAGCCGCGTGGTTGGTGACACGTTTCTGCTAGCATCAACTTTTTCATTCACGTCATTCGTCGTACAGTCTGACAGTTGTGCAGCCTGGCACAGGTTGCAGCCATAGACAGAATAGACAGTGGACGGAGCTTCCTGGCTCAGAGATGGCGACGGCCATGACGCCAAACCCAAGGCTTCAAAACAGTCCACACAAACAAAAGGCGACGTCACAGCGGGTTCATATTTCATTGCGGTCAGCCTCTTTCAGGCCCTTCTCTCACAGAGTGAACTGAAATCAAACCAAAGTCTAAATCCAGCTCGAGTCCTCACTTTTGTGACTTCCTTGAGTCCAGGTTTCGAGCCTGTGGTGATCAGCTGTTCAGTCAGTGCTGAAGGCATCTGAACAAATCAGTTTTCTCTTCGTTTTGGTTCCACCGGCGCGTCCGGTTTGTTGTAAAACGTTGTTTTAAACTGGCAGTCACACATCGCAGTGGGACCGCTATGAATAAATTAATGATTAATTACAGGACGTGGAAGATAAAACCCCGGACTTAATGCTCGCTCAGAGCCACGGCTGGAACACAGTTCTGCACGTCAAACCAAGAAGTGGATATCTGTGGATCAGCGTAATCCCCTGTTTTATTATTGCCATCATGTGCCGTCACATGACGGTCCTGAGTGCTGTTCGAGAGGCTTCTTCAGCCTGACAGGAACAAAATTCCTCGAGCAAACAACACGAGTCATTTTCAGAATATTTTTGGAACGAGAGACGATCATCATTCCAGATTTATCAGCCTCCAAAAATCCATATTGCAAATACTCTAATTGATCTTTTTAAGCCTGTTTAGGTGAGTTAGAAGCCAAAGCCTGGTTCTTTTAATAAGTTACCAGATTGGTTCTTTTGGGGCCTGAAGCATTAAATTGTGTCGCTTTCCTGCGTCACAGGAATCCATTTTGCAGTTTGACCCAGGTGTATGCATTTAGGCTGTGTGTGTTTGTGTGCGCTCTAGTCTGACTAGGACAGTCTGGGGAATATCGTGGCACTACTGTTGGTTTAATGTGTTTGGAGTTAATAACCAGATGAGTGGATGGGCGGGGGGGTTGGGGGGGGCAGTGAGAAATGGAGCAATTTGGCATTTTGTGCTGAAAGAGAGATAGAGATGGAGGGAGAGATAAAGAGAGAATGAGACAAAGAGAGCCAGAGGGGTAAACAGAAAATGGTCCTTTTGCTAAAACACAACCTTAAGCGCCATGACGGGTTTGTTGCAGCGTGTGTGTGTGTGTCTGTGTTTTGGCAGGGGACGCACGATGTCATTTATCTTAATGATACAGCCTGCCCACATGAGCTGCTGAGACACACACACTTAAACTCACAGACACACATGCAGAGTGTAAGTTGGATGTCTTCATTAGCAGACTGTATCACACACAAGAGTCCCGGCGCACAACGTGGCCCGGAAATCACTCCGAATGTGACAAAATAACACCATAAATCACACGAGAAACGAACCGGGTGCTATTTGGCCTGAGTGGGAAGGAGTGATTAAATGTACGGAGGGTTTTTAAAAGGCCGAGACGTGAGATTAGCGTCTGATGAAGCGATGCTGTCCGTCCAACCAGCAAACGGCGCGAAGGCGAAACCAGAGCCGAGCGGTTCTTCGTCTTTATGTTGAAATCATGATTTGAAGGTTTAAGCTGTTGCCGCCAGCTTTACTCAGACGCAGTGGGTTCATTTTGATTCTGCTCAGCTCGTTGGCTGATGTTTGGTTCAGATGCTGTCTGCATGAAGGTGTTTGGCGATGAAAGGATGAGCAAATATTGAGCTGTTTTATTCAACAAAGGTCAGTCGCTCTGAAAATACACATTGTCCCTTAATATCTCAGTGTTCTGATGTGCAAACGCTTGATTTTCAGCGTGCACACTTTAAAAATAGATGAATTGGGCAGTTCGCACATCACCTCCTCTTCCCGTTCGTCTGGTCCCACAGCGGAGAAACAGCAGAATAAATGTGTGAGAGAAAGCGACTGAAGGCCGGCAGACGGATATCAGCTCAGACAAAGAAAAGTCTCGCAAGATTCATTCACTGCAAACACAACGAGGCTGCAGTTTGCAAGTGCAACCCACGTTTAACCGCCCGTTTACCGCCGGTACCCTGCAGGAAGCAGCTGAAACGAGCGGCACCTGCAGCCGGCTGCTCGCCGCTCTGTGTGCTTTGGATTTTGAGAGCCAGCCAGGAGTGACGAAGTCTTTTTTCTCATGAACAGTTCAGCCGATCCACTCCCGTCACTTTCACACAGGTGCTGTAGCTAGCAGGCGGCAGTTGTTGATTCTCTTTCTGTGGAGGGTTGAACGTGTCGCTGCAGCCGTTAGCTTAGCACAAAGAAGGCCGGCACCTCTAAAGCGAGGCTGTTCTCCAGTCAGCAGCAGCCGTTTAGCAAAAATGATGGAAACATGGAGAGAACGAGGGTCAGATCAGGAAGTGTGTCGCTCTTGCTTCAAACTCTGCACCTGAAAGTGAATCCAGTTATTACTTAAGTATTGAAGTGTTGTCATGAGCATAAGCAGCCAAACATGAAGCTGTTTCCAGTAAATATGATGTCACTTTTGAATGCTTTGATTGTATTTGAAATCCTCTGAGTACTGCTAAGTACCTTTAATGTAAACGCTGATAGATGTGAGGAGACTTGCCAGGTTTCTTTTGAAGTTGTCTGACGAGTTGAGCCCTGGGAGGACTGAAACAACAAAGATTATTGCATCTGATTCTTATCATGTACAGACACGACGAATTTGTGATTAATCTAAAAGAAAATAATTGCAATATTGGTTGGAAAAATCACAGTCAGATATTCTCCTCGCCCTCAGCGAAACCAATAATCTATGACACGTTCCATTTTCTGCTCTCTGCGGCTGATTACTGCAGCACAAAAGTGATTCAACCTACAGCCAAGACGGAGACAAAAGGGCCACCTGTAGAAAAATCAAACCTTCGGATCTGAGAGACGAGGCGACACGCTGCCACCCACACGGCTTGATTGACAGCTGATCTCTGGGGAAGAGCCACGAGTGTTTAGCGCCAAAGATGTCGCAGCAGTTCGTCGTTCGAGCCGCCTTGATAACAAAAAGTACAATCAATACTGCCCCCCGAGAGCTGATTTTACCTCTTCATGAGTGTTTGACCTGGATGCCTGAAATAGATGTTCATCACCCGCCGGTTTTAAGCCCAAAATGTCGTCTTATGGCGGAAAAAAGCTAAAAATCCACTGAAGATTTAGATATGATTTGAAGCCGGGAGATAAACACATGCAGGCAGATCACAGCGTCTGATTTTCCATCACCGCTCGGATGAAAATCTCCCGGCCTGGGCTGCTCTGATGCCGCGTCAGGGGACCCGCGCCCGGCCAATGGCGGGCGTCGGCTTCTGAAACCGCCATCCAACTGCATCCTCCCGCTCAGCTGTGGCAATGCAGAGCGAACGTTTTCGCCGTCCAAGACAATTATCTGCTCTAATGGATTCAGTTGAGACGGGGCCGACCTGAGACGGAGAGCTGATTTATTTCATTCTTTCCTAAAGCAGAGCGGCCAATTATATCGCCTTAACTAGACGTTAGATTTTTTAGCCGGCTACCGAGGCCCAATTAGAGAGCAGCTGCAGGTGGATTTTAATGGGAGCTGCTGTGTGGATTCTCAGCTCGTCTCTGTCTTTTCTCCTCTTTATGTTTAGACTCTTGCACGCCTCAGCGACACACACGGTTGCTCGGTTAGAAGTTGCAGAGCTGGAATTTTCTCCCTCTCTCCGAGCATCGCGGGGTCGGCCAGAAAGCGGCTTTGATTTCCGGAAAGTGCTGTTGTTGTCTTTGCAGTGAGGGAGGGAGGATTTGGACGGGAGCTGGGGGGGTGACATTGGTGCTTTTCCACCAAAGTAACCAGTGGATTGTATAGATTTGTGGAGTGCCGCGAGCTGGACCGGTTCCTACGTTGACAGGATTAGAACATCAGCCAAATGCCCGTCAGAAATGCGGCATTGTTTGAAGCCATCCACTCATCCTCTCCCTATTTTTCCATCTGACAATCTGTTCTTTATTGCGCTGTCAAATTCAGAACGTGTTCTCTGTCATCCCTGCTGTCACTCAGCGGCTCTTTGACACACATAAATTATACACATTAAGGGGCATTTTTGCGGCGGCGCGGGCAGAAGGAGGGAGCAGTCGGAGGGGGAGGAAAAGCCGAGGAGCGGGGAGTGTGTATCCGTGCCACCCAGAGGCCTGAGCGAGCTGTAATTGCAGTAGAGTGTGGTTAATGTGGGTCAGCGGTTGAGTGGAACCCCAGGGGTCAAAAGGAAGTGATGGAGGGAGAAAGAGGGACTCACAGTGAGAGCTGCAGCCGGCCTCGGGTGGAAGGGCTCAGGGTGAGGCTCTCTGATACACCCCCCCCCCACCCGAATCTTTTTTCCCCTTTTAATAAACCATGCCACCATTCTGCTGGACTGCGGGGCATCACTCCTTTCACTCTCCTCCACCTCCACCTGCCTTTTTTCCCCCCACCCTTCCTGTGCTGATTCAACCCCAGACGTTTGAGCGCTGAATAGAGCAGCAGCAGCTCCCAACCCGAAGGTTTGGACCACAGGATGAATCTAGAAAAGTACAACATAAAGCATAATCTTACCTCCACAGACCTCAAATAAATCAATTTACCGCTCGCTGCTCACAATATTGTAGACATTCAAGAAGCAACCTCTGATGAAGGGCAGCACATGCAGCGTATGTTCCTTCATTTTCTGAAACAGTATGCGCTTGATTTTGTATGAAAGTAGCATTCAGCGTGTGAATTCATGAGGAAAAAAACTGGAGAACAAAGGTTAAAAACGGTAAAGAGCCGTCGTGACGTCAGCTGCACAAACAGATCCATTTAAAATTTGGACAAACTTTCCCTCCAACGACCAGAATACCCTCGTGGATGTCAAGAGAATCACTTTCTGGCTTATCGCGGTGCCCACAGACTGCTAATGGTCCAGGATTTCTCACAGATAATTTACTGGTTTATTTTCCCGCTGGTGTTGCAGCCATGCCCACTCATTGCAACCATAACGGGTTTTTTCTTTTTTTTGGCGAATTAGCGATGGTGTAGGGGGCTGCAGCTAGAGCTGAGATGAAGCTGCGTCGCTGCAAGAAAGCAGACTGAAGAGTTTCCAAAGCTGTCAGTACAGATATCTGCCTGTCAGGTGCTCATTTGGTTTGAAGCTCAGCGAACACCTGTGGGCTGCGGACGTCAAAGCTGATATTTAAGTTCTACCGTTCGTCTAAAAAGTCGTCCAAAAGAAGACTGTCAGTAAGAGAACATCTGAGGAACATGGGACACTCTGCACTGAACGGCAGGCTAATGAAAGTCTGTTAAGTAGATTAGCTGCTGCTTAAGCTACGATGACCCACTCACCTGTTCTGTGGCGGGGGAGGCCTGGATGTTCCGTTTTGAAATTACAATAAAGAAACACATCCGTTAATTAAATGCACAAAGAAAGTGAAATTGCAGTGCAGGCCGTCACCTCCGAGGTGCCTCGCACGCTGGCTGGTGTGATTACCACCATCAGACGTGAACAACACGGCCCGACCGGCGCCGGATTTTAAATAAAAAGGCGATATCGACCTGAAATAGCAGCACGAGGCCGAACGCGGCTCCTCAACACGCCCCGCGCGGCTCCTCCGCAGCGCCGCTGTCTGGCGCCGTGGAGCCGGGGTCGACCTGTTGTTGGAGGGGGGAGATGTGTTGACAGAGGCGGGGAGCCGTGGGTCTTCACTCAGTCAAAGGCCCCCTTCAGCAGCCATGAAGCATTTATGAACAGGCATCTCCCTCCTCTGCTCTCTATTCCGCTCACAGCAGCTCTTCCTCTCCCCTCTTCTTCTCCTGTCTTAAAAACACTCTTTCCCACGTCCTCGCCGTCCGTCTCACTCTTACACTCCTTCACGTGTGCACACACACATCTGCGTCTAATAGATTTTCTTCCCTCCTCTGCGAGTCGGTGTGTGTGCATCTCTTGTGTGTGTTTTCGAGTGTCCCTCTTCAACAGCACAAGCAGAGCGTGTGTCCCTGTTCTGAGCCCTCTCGGCCTTCAGGTAAATGTTTGTGCTGCGAGAAAAGAGACTGTACACACAAATTGATGGATAGAGCTTATTAATGCTAGTCTGCGGCACTTTTTCAAGGTTGCCATACAGGTGTGTTTCTCTGTAAATAAAGCACACAGGCTGACACACGCTTAAAATAATATGCGCGCTCTTATTGGCTTTCTGGAGCTTTGTGTGTGAGCTGCGAGTGTGCTGACTCTTAAACAGGTGGAACTGGAACACTGCAGGGAATGTGTCTGTGTGTCTAAGTGTGTGTGTGTGTGTGTGTGTGTGTGTGTGTGTGTGTGTGAGGTCCACTCCACTGCTCTTTGATCCTCGTCTTGACAGCCCACCACCTGGGACGATCCGTCACACACCGCATGGCTCCCAGGCCCGGCTACACCATGGGAATCACAACACACAGCGGCTAACGCAGCGCTAACAGCCAACCCTCCCCTGCACATTATACACTGTCAGAATCGCTAATGCTAACACCAAAAGCTAACCCTCCCATATACAGATATGCAAAAAAAAAAAAAAAAAAAATGCCACCGGAATCATAATTCACAGCGCGGCTAGCAGCTAACCCTCAAACAGTGCTATTGGAATTGCTAATCGCACACAAGGGGCCCGAGCTTGAGCACAGGTGCAATTGGAATTATAATGGAATTATAATGTACAATACTGAGGCACCGCTAAAAAGCTCCCACTTGTACACACATGGCATTCACCCCGCGCCGAGCATGCAGGAAGGATAATGAACAGACTCCAACGTCAACGTGCCTCACATGGAAATCATGATGTCGGCTGAGATGTGCTTACGAGTCAGTTTTGCAGCTTTACATGTGGTCAGACGGTTTCCTTAAAGGGCCGGTGCTTCTTTTTTTACTGCGTTTATAAGGGTACTAATACACACTGATACTGCAGAGGGAAAATCGGTATTTGGTTCATTTCTCAGTTGATCACAGTATTAGAAAGTATTCATAACTTCACCTTTTTGACTGTAGTAAAATACATCACAGTCATTTAGGAGTGACCCCTCACACACACACACACACACACACACACACACACACACACACACACACACACACACACACACCTGCGCAGGTGTTGTCCCTGATGATTCTTGATGAGTGTTCTTCTCTGGACTGTGCGAGGCTGATCACTGTCCTCTCAGCTTCGTTTCACCTGCTGGAGCAGAACAACTCAGACTTTTATGGTTTTTATGAGCCGAGCTGCATTCAGCCGTGCCAGCGAGGGAAACCTGCTTTAAATGGGGTGCAGGCGGCAGGAGGCGGCAGGAGGTGGCAGGAGGTGGCAGGCAGGATGTTTTATCTCTATCAGCTGGAGTCATTCCTTTGTTCCCGGGGTCCCGTGTTCCCCAGATTCATATGACATGTAATGGCTCCCATGTCAGTGTGTTTAACAGAATATCGTATCAACGCTCCCTCGCAGAGACGCTCTGGTAAACTTTTTACAACATCTGAGCGTCAGCAGAGGAAGTTGGGCACCTTTTCCTGTTGGATTCACCCTCAAAAAGCCATGTGAACTCACCACTGTTGTTATGTGCATGTGGTGTTTTGTTTATTTGCCCCACGAGCCGTTGATTGAAGTCAGGATGAGCAGCATGTGTGGGTCAGGCGTTGGAGCGCTTCATGAACTTAACATCACAAACATCTGTGTGGACTTTTTCTACCTTTGTTGCTTTTTATACTTTTGTTCTGCAAAGCATTACAGAGGGAATCTTTAGACTTCTTGCTCTGCTTCATTCACATGACGGCTGGAGTCAAAATCAGACATTGAATTTAATGATGTGTTAAAAGGTTGCATCAGAAGCAGAATCAGCTTTATTGGCCAAACATTGCACTCAAAGTATTTGCATAGAAAAAAAGACTTTCAGCTCAAAAAAAAGACAAAAAACAAAGACTGAACAACATGTTAAGTGTGTAAAAATATAAAATACACAATAAATAATACATGCAATGCAGTGAAATCCTCCCATTGATCAGTAATAATGTGACTGGAGACATTCAAAATTGGTAATTTTTATATGAAAGTGAGGATTTCTGATTCTTCAGATATCATTATTAGTATTGTTCTTATTATTGTTATTGTTATTATCTTCATTGGAAACTATTTTCAATTTAAGATTTATTCATTAATTAATCCCTCCCAACTTATTCTAAAATTCACTTTACTGCTTGTATTTGTTGAGTCTTACTTCCACTTGTATTGGTGAGTCTGCTTTAGCTCAATTTAAGGACGTCTGCACCTCTTCCTCGACTTCATCCGTCCAGTTTTTACCCTGATAATGTGTGTGGGGGGGGGAACTGATCGACAGCGTGTGGAAGCCGTCACTTCACCCCTGAGTTTTATGTGGAAAAGCCGCATCAGTTGGGTGACCTACATGGAATAAATTGTATAAATTTTCACCCTGTGATGGTCTGTCAGTCGTGACTAATTTCCCCTCTTATCTCCGCGCCTTTAACTAGTAGAAGCTGGTGTGAAACTCTCGGTGGTAAATTAATACTGATAGTAGAAGTGGGGGGCTTAGGGTTTAGTGAAGTGACACCCCGAGCCGCCTTTCACGCTGGGGGTCGTGGAAGAAAACACTAAGCTGGGAGTTATCCCCGCTAATACACAGGAACTGCAGCATGTGAATCACAACACCAATCACGTCGCTGACGCCAGGCTAAGGGCCAACTATTCAACAGCCGTGGCACCCAGAGGACGCCGCAGGAATTCAGATCCATTATGCTCCGAGCCCCATCAAAGGGACTCTGGGATTCGGATGCTAAATCTGCTCCAGATGCTCACCGTTGGATTTCACTAAGATGCACTGCGGGGCAAGTGTCATAAGGGCCGATGCCTGCGATACGGCCAACAAAACCACCACCGGCCCGCCGCTTTCACGCCGAGCCGATTTATGCCGTAAACACAATGGAGAGGACAACAAAGCAGATGTAAACAATGGCGCACTCCGCTCATCTGTGGACAAATAAATACACGAGGAAATCAACAGATGGGCCAAGCTGGAGGCAGAAGGTCCAAACGTGAGTCTGCAGAGACTGGGAGGAAGACGCTGGAGCTCAAACCTGCGCAGGCCTGCAGAAAACGTGCATCAACCTTCTTAACCAAGGACCGATTGTGTCAGTTAGACTCAGCGCTGAGCGCAGACAGAGCCTGTGATGCACGCTTGCTCTTGATTTGTAGGATTTCACCTCAACCTGCGAGCAGTCGGTGCTTTTATACCTCCGCACCAAAGTGGGCTGTTTGCACTACGACCACAGGAAGTCCTGGTTTCTCATGAACTGGCGGACGTCCATGAAAATCATATCACCTGAAACAACCTACGCTCCCAGTCTGCGTGGAAAGTTTATTTAAGTGGCTAATAGTTAAGCTAACTCTCGCTGGTTAAATGGACCTGGCTGTGAGTTGAAGTACACTGCAGTACTTGTTGCAGAGCCCAGCAGTACTTTTACACGGACTATTTTATCCACCAGTTTTGCACGTTGATTTGAACTGGAGCATTTCCTGCTTACTGCAAACAGTACAGTTAACAGCCAAATTTAAGGAATCTTGATCAAAACTGCTAAAATGCTACCACCAGCTAACATAATGGGCACTATTGCATGAATACTCACACACTTTTCATTGCTGACGACTTGTGGGAGCGAACGAGCAGCTTCGCAGTCTGAGAGCGACGCTGCGCTTCATGTCGCGCCGTCACTTAAAGCGCACGTCTTCATTGTTTCTGATGACGTATGGTGAATCTCAGGGCTTCCTGCTTGTTCTTCCAGTTGACTGACTCATTGCAGCATCCTCCGTATTTCACGGTTGGCTCAAAGAGCCTTCGTCCGTCCTCCCTCGTCACTTTTTAAAATTTCCCCGTGGCTGTCAGATAATTAAGTCTCATGAGGACATAAATACAGACAAGAGTCCACACTGTGACTTTTCTGTTGTTTGACAGGAATGAAATAAATAACAGCTGCTGTTTGTATGAGGAAAGTAGAAGAGTCGCACCTCTGTGTCTGCCCTGAACGTCCTCCTGCTGCTTTTTGCCTGACTGTGCAGGTTTGCGTGCTGACGAATGGCCCACGACTGCAGTGTTTCAGCCCCGCTCTGCAGGGATTACACGCAGATTAATGAAGAGGCAAAATCTTCCTTTTCGCTTCCTTCGCTGTGGTCGTGTCTGCACATGAGTGCAGATGCAGCGCTGCATGCGAGGAGGCGGCTTTGCGGGCTTTGACTCGGCCATCTGCAGGTTTGCAGGCGAGATTAAACCTGACCTTAAATTCAATAAAAAGCATTTTTTTCCTGCAGCCTGAAAATTGTTTTCTCGTTGTTATTCGGCATTGTTGTGCTCATGTCACTCGTTTTGTGTTTAGGAAGCAGGAACACCAGCACAACACCTGACCTATTTACAGTAAATCACTGAAATATTGAACATGCGAGCGCAATTCTGGGGTAATCTGAGTAGTTTTTATGCATTTAAAGCTTTTAAAAGACTATTTCAGCATAGATACTTGCAGTACTACACACTGAAATACAGTCATTTGAGATTCTTTTGAGACTGCATTTAGAGGATATTGTCAAGTCCTAAGCTCGACCTCTTTTGACCTGCAAATCACAAAATCAGTGGGAAGCAAGTGTGCAAATGAATGAGTGAGGGAGCGTGAGCGGCGAACAAATGAGCGAGTGAGTAACTGCTCACAGTTTACTCGAGGATTAATGAAGAGGCCAACCCTTTTCTCCACCACCACCTCCTCTTTGTCTGCCTTCGCGTGTGCGTGCGTGCATGTGTGTCGCTCACTTCCTCGGGGCTCAAGTCATCAGCGTTGAAACGAATCCAAAAGCGTCCTCTTCCCCTCCGCTCGGATGTCCTTAGCATTCACTCGGCGTCTGCCAGTGTCGACAGGTGATGCCAGGCAGATGAATAGAGAAAATGCTCTTTGTTGCTCCTTATGCTCATCCCCTCTCTCTCTCTCCCTCTCTGTCTCTCTCTCTCTCTCTCCCCAGGCTGCTGTTTTGTCACGTTTTACACAAGGAAAGCTGCCCTTGAAGCCCAGAATGCACTGCATAACATAAAGACCTTAACAGGGGTGAGTGTGTGTCCTCGATTCTCCTCTGCCTACTTTCTCCTCTAATCACACACTTACAGCAGCGCCCTGAGGCGGCCCCACCCCAGCCTGTGTGTTTGTGCGTGTGTGTCGGTGTGAACACGCAGGTATGAACGTCGGTGTGTTGCACGGCTGCCACAGCGTGCGAGTGGCCGTGTGAGCAGGTGAGCGGCCGACTGTCAGTGTTAGTTTGAGAGAGTCCGTGTTAAAGGTACGCCGTGGAGGACAGTTTGTTTACATTATAAAGGACTCTATTAAAATGAGTGATGGCTGCATTCCATTCAGCTGCTTCAGTTTCAGGGTCCTGGTATTGTGCGTGCTGGCTCGCTGTCTTACTGGCAGAACGGAGCCATCTTTATTGTATTGTGTGTCCTTAAGGCCGAACAAACACACTGATTTTCATCAGATTCTTAAATCTGCCTAATCTCCTCCTTTTACCTCCACCAATTGGCGATGTGTGGGTGGAGTTGCATGAAAGCAGTTGGTGTTAAGCAGTTCCTTTGATGTGACAGATGCAGTCAGACTCTGATCAGGTCATTTTGATGTGCGGGCCTGGTTAGCTGCTACGTGTTTAGCCAAAGGAGTGAAGCCTCAAGGTAAATTAGCCTTAGTAGCAAAATAGCACTGGGATCAATGTGCTTATTGATTAACAGTGGAATCATATTTTCAGTCATTCAGTTGTCCAAATTAATCCTTAAAAGTAAACTGTAGCTAAATCTACATTTCGGCCTCACTGCGTTTCACATAAGATCTCCTCCGTCGCCTTTCACGTCCCACCGTCACCACACATTTGCGTCACTGCCTCGCGCACTCTGAGGAAATGTGCACCGCCGTGCTCGTAGCATGCACGGCCCTCCTGGTGCACGCACTTACTGTGTAACACAATCATCAAGATATTGCTCTACAGCACCACTAGAAGTCAAAAGCACTTTAGAAGACGGGTGTTTGCGTGCTCGCTCGCATCTAGCTGCTGCGTATCCGGACACTCGTGAATGAGCTTGACTATAAAGGAGGGTGTTGATGCCGTGGCATTGCCTTTCTTTCGTGCTGTCTGCTCCATTCTCCATTATTGTTCCCTCCTGCGGCCCAGGAGAGCGATAGAGGAAGTGGGCCGGAGCTCGCTCGCGCTCTCACTCTTTTAGCCCTGGGTGGATATTTAGAGGCCCCTGATCCCTTCTGCTGGGGCGATTGGCTGCTTCCCCGCCTCTCTTCTTGGCTGCACAAGCTAACTGGAATCTCATCAGTTGAGCGCCTGCATTCACTTGCTTCTGTCAGTTGGATCAGCACGTAGCCCCCCCCCCCCCCCACACACCCCCACACACACACTCCCCCCTGGGCAGGACAGGTTGGATACCGCGAATCCCACAAGAGCTACCCAGGATTTGCGCTCGGGTTCCAGATTCGGAGTCAAGCTTGTTGTTTTGCAGAGTCGCCGTGTTAATTGCTCGTGGAATAAGTATGTTAAATTTGCTCTGTTTCCCTACGCTGTGAGAGTTAGTCACTTATCCCTTGTTGGAGGTGTGAAACAGCCCTGGGGAGGACACATACTGCAGCAGTCTCAGGATTATAGGAACATGAAATCGCCTTCTTCTACACCGAAGCACCCTCCCTGCCTGTGCTCTGTCTGGTCATCCCTCCTCCTGCAGCATCTCTGTCTGCTCGTTGTGTTTCAAGACACAAAGCAAATTTGGATTGTAGTTGCTCACAGGGGCACAAATTAGGTTTGAGGAGTGGAGGGCGGCAGAGGAAAGTGTTCTTCAGTCTTCAAGAACTTTATGCGTGCCGTAACCTTCAGTTATATCCGTTCTCATCAACACACGAAGCTGTGCTAACCCGCCTTAACGCGGGTTTTCCTGTAAGCAAACACACTTATATTTACATTCACTGGTCAGGATGTCAATCCCAGACTCAGAGGTTGAGCAGGTGGTACGCTAATCAGAAGGTTGGTGGTTTGAGCCCCTTCAGTCTGTGAGTCCTTGGGGAGGATACCTAACAACAAACTGCTCCTGGGTGAGCGTTTTGCATAGAAAAGGCTGTGTGTGAACGGGTGAACGCCGGTTTGTTAACCGTTCACTCAGGATTTCAGTCGTCAGTAAACTCATTTTTGTCCGTGGTCGTCTGAGAGCAGGGAAAATTAAAGCCGTCCATTGAAACCCAGACGACATTGATCAGAGGCACAATATGTACGAAATTAAACCTGCATCATATTCATCATGTCATAGCTGGACAGCACTGACTGGCTGACATCCGATTTTTAATAAAAGTCCAGTATTGACACACGGATATGGTTTAAACCTAATATACAGGCACAATAAATCCTGCAAACTCACACACACACACACACACTTGAAAAACACTGAATCAATAGTGGCATAATGACAGATCATTAAGTGGTTTGTGCAGCGTTCGTTTATAGTTTTTTTACAGGGATTTTAAACCGACTCCACCTCATCTTAAAATCAAAAAAGGGCAGAAAAAGGTGGTGGTGGTGGGGGGGGTGACGAAAAAAAAATGGACGGTGAATTAATTGCGGAACGAGGCGAGACAAAAGGAGAGCTGACACGGAGAGGGAGAAATTGAACGAGAGGTTAGGCGAGTGATGGGCAGATGGACAGTAAAAAGGTGGAGTGCAGCACTCCAGCACGCTCGAGGGCAAAGCAATAAACGGGCCGCAGTTAAAAACCAATACCTGCTTATTAACTTCCCCGCTCTCCTGGCTTGTAAAAAGCCAGTAGAACAATGTTTGTATTGGCACTCTTCCCTCCCTCGCTCTCTCTCTCCTTCCAAACCCAAGGCCCTAACAGGGAGAGATGCAATCAGAGTGGAAAGCTGGACCGAGGCCAGGCCGGAGAAAAGGGCACCGGTATGGGCAGCGCCGGCCGGCAGCCATGTTGGTTTAGAGCTGGAACAGTTGAACGGCTGCCATTTGTTTTTTAGGAGGGCATTGAGCGGAGCGGTCTGCGGTTAATGTGATGAATCTCTCCCTGCGCGGCGCTCAGAGAGGCGGCGGCGGCGGCGGTGGTGAAGGGTTGAGCTTCATGCAAAAACAGCAGCAGCTCTTGTTGTTTCTCTCCACGTCGCCTCCCATCGCTCCTCAGCTGCCTCTGCTGAAGATTTGACAGCGCGTGTATACCAAATGTATGCATATGTGATTTAAATGCATGCAGAAAGTGTATATTGTTGTCAGCTCCGGAGCTGTCTGCCATATTTCAGTGATGAAGTCATGTTTCCAGAGCACACGCAGGTCAGAGCAGGAGCTGGATGAGGCTCCTTGTTTTCAGTTGGTACAGATTTGGATCAAAAATGCCTGGATTTCTTTTTTTTTTTTCCAAGGAGTAGACTGGCCCCAACACACCCACGAGCTGCTGAGTCTCCAGCTGTAAGAAGACACTGATCACTGTGGTTCCCAGCAAACAGGGTCATAGTGATGAGTCAGAGAGGCTGGAGGACTCTTGAGAAGTAAGATAAAGAAAACAAGCTGCTGCAACGAGCTTGAATCCCAGTGAACGCTGCAGTGCATTCACTTTAGCTCCACCCGTCCTCAACACTGTGCATGCAGGTTGGTGACCTCTATTGGCCAAGCAAAGGCGAGGTAGTATAAAAAGCAAGAAAGTCTGCATATAGAGGAAGGTGATGGTGGCTGATGAATGATGAAGATCTGGGTGGCTTAACATTAACGTACTGAAGTTACGACACGAAGCTACGTGACAGCAGCGTACTTGCGCCCGTGACTCAGCCGGTTTCAGACGAGCATCTTGAGCCTGGACGTCCACGCTGACGCAGGACAGCTTCACGCCTCAGACTGTGCCACCTCAGTAAATCAGCGGATCTATCGGAGGTGAGGAGAAAGTAATTTGCCAGATTTCTTTGCGGTAAAATCCAAAAATAATGAGTCATGTGTGCGACGCACACGGAGTCTTCAGAGTGAAATCTGCTTCTGAGAGAACAACAGCTTTCACTGAAGTTGTTTCTAATGACCTGCTAATGAAGCTCTGGGGGGTGGAGACAAAGTGTGTGTGTCTGTCTGAGTGTGCAGGAGAGTGTGTCTAGTAGCACTAGGGACGTGGAAACCCACACACACACACACACACACACACACACACACACACACACACACAACCCCCCCATAGCCCATCTATCGTCAGAAAACATGCCCTGTACCCCTGGAGCGATTTAAAGCCATAAGACCCAACCCCTGCTGCACGGACTGATCCACGCCCCTGCATGACTCTTCAGCACACACACACACACACACACACACACACACTTTCATGTGCATATGCCTCAGCACAGTCTGAGTTTATTAAATTACATTTTTTCTCTCTCATATTATTTGTTCATTTATTTATTTATTTTCTTTCCCCTTCCTGATCCACTGGAAGACACACCCACCTCCCATGCCAGCACAGCACACACGCTGAGACACACACACACACACACGCTGAGACACACACACACACACACGCTGAGACACACACGCAGCAGCAACAACAACACGCAGCGAGTTAAAGCCTGTCAGCCTGCCTCTCAGACAAGGTTGTTTGAGATTTTCCACTAAATTGAACTCTTTCATTAGTGGCTGACAGATGTCTAAATGCCCGGTGTCTCCCCTCTTCTCCCCCCCACCCACCACCCCTGACACCCGCCAAGAGAGCCCCGGGGCCGCTGTTTTCTGTCTGAAGCTGGGTGGAGGAAGGAGGGTGGAGGGGATGGAGAGATGGAAGGATGAAGGGAGGGGTGAGAGCTAATCTAGGACGTGTCCTCTGGAGTGCCCTCCAGCTTGGAGAAGTTCAGTCCTTTATCCTCGCTGTCTTTCGTCGCTCTCTATCTACCTCTCACCCTCTCTCCATCCCTCCCTCCCTCCACCCGCCGTTCTCTTTTGTCCGGCTGAATCTCTCTTTCCATCTTTCTCCCTCTCCATCTCTCTCTTTCTTTGTGAAAAAGGATGAAAAGCCCTTTGATTCACAGTTTCTCTCAAGGATATTTCATTCTGACACCGAGGCTGAGGGGAGGGGAGGAGAGAGAGGGAGAGGGAGGGCGATCGGGGCGTTGGGTGGGGC
>JBBMOE010000062.1:1741027-1771854 GCA_037975065.1 Chaetodon trifasciatus | reverse complement strand
TCCTCCTCCTCCTCCTCCTCCTCCTCCTGTCACTCGAGCTGTCATTGTCATCGTCACGCAGGTTCAATGTAGATCTGTTGGTCATTTTTTTCTGTGCTTGTCGGGCGTTATGGATGTTTTATCGTTGACTTGAGTCTTATTTTCTCAATGTGTCTTCTCTCTCTTTCTCCTCAAGGTTGTCTCTATCTAGCAGCAATCTTTGCCTCAAACTAAACTACTCAAACTCCCATGCTCCTTTGCTTCCCCAAACAGCACCACCCTCCCCGTCTCTATCTATTCACCCTGGCTGTCCTAGAATCCTCTCTTGCATCAATTTGTCCTCTTTTTCCCAGACATCCCACGTCGGCCTCCTTCCCTCCCTTCACCAATTCCTTCTTCCATCCCTTTTCAGCTCCTCTCTTTTGTCCTCATGAATATTTCAAATGTGATGGCCAGATTCTCGTTTCCGTGGAACTGATATAAACCACTTAGCAGCTGACGCAAGTCAAAGAGGAGAGGCTGGTAGTCCAGCTCGGGTCAGGCTGGTAAATAGAGAACCCTAACCAGGTTGGAAATAAATAGGCCTTTAAGGATTTCTGTGTGCCTGCAATTCCCAGAAGTCCTCGGTCCCACCTAGATGCACTGCTGAGCTCCTATTAAACCGCGGTATCAATCAGAAGAGCGCTCTGCTATCCCGCTATTAATAAAATATGGATCACACCACCAGTGGATGGCTGGGCCTTGGGAGCTACCCTACTTTCATTAAAGGACTGTTTGGTTCTCCTCTGACGACAGAATGCGGCCCGTGAGGTATTTTTAGCGCTCAAGCCACGTCCCATCTCTCTGCCGTGAAAAATAAGACACGCACCAACCGGCCAGAAAGCGTGGCTTCTGAAGTTTTTTTCATCAACAGCTTTGACACCCATGAATCAGTGTTGCAGAATCAAGCTGCAGAAACCGGCTAAAGATAGGAATGCTTTGTGAGGGGGGAAGTATTCTGCCAACTGGAGACGAACCCAGGAGTTTCCATTAGATGACAACCAATGACGCCGTAATGACCGGCTTTATAAATAGAGTCAGGACCGAGCAGGACCAGTCTGGAGGGCTAACCCAAATGGAAGCCCCCTCCAGAACTGATCCAGTTCTGGGGCAGCGCTCCTCTGCAGTGGATGGGGCAACCTCCCTACAAACTAAGAAGTTAAATGACAGATTGTGGCCCGTCTAAAATAGATAGTCCCCTGAATCAGTCCAAAAAAATGACCCCTTTTCCGAATGTCCTATCTACAGTAAGACCAGCTAGCACAGCAGCCCAGCGCTGTGAAGGACATATCACAAGGTTTGCTGGGTCAGACCACAGAATCTGATAACCTTGAGTCTCTTTTATTACCGCCTTACCTCTCTAATGGTAAGCCAGACTTCTATGAAAGTTGGGAAAGATGTAAAAACTGAAAAAAGGAGGTCAAATATGTTTCATACAGGAGGTCCACGCAGCTGAAAGTAATAATCATTTTGAGGTTAAATGCCGCAGATATTGGCCTGAATACCTGTTAAAAACCCGCAATGACAAAGTAAAACAGCAGATGCCCCTTCCTGTGTCTTTCTCTGTACCATTTGCAAAGCAGGTTTTTCTTTAAATCTGAAACCTGCATTGTTTCATGTCTGTCTTTACTAGCTGGCACTCTTCCGATCAATGCCACTTGCCAATCAGTGGAATAGAGACAAACAAAACTCATAATAAAACCGCTCCATTGTGGTACAAGTGGACAGAAACACCACAGGAAACCTTTAACTCTGTATCACCAGCTGTTAAATGCTTGTTGGGAGCTGATTTACAACAGATTTAGCCGACAAAACCTTGAAACTCTCAATACTCTAACCTCGGTTTCCAAGTTTATTTCTAAGACTAATGTGTGACAAGTCTTTTTTGCTACAATAAAATTGGAAACTGAGGCATATTGTGAGGTTTTGGGTAGTTTTTCCACACCTTCCCAGTTTGAGCACCTTTCAGAATGAACCATTGAGCATTTCCTGATCTGTCGTCCTGAAACCATTACAAATAACTGTTAGAAAAGCAGTTTGTAACAGCTTTTCTGGCGTGACTGGATAAGTTAAGGCAAATAAATCTACTTTATTACAGTCAGAGAGGGATCGTGCTCATGATCTGCAGAGCCCAGTGCTGAGTATACACAAATTTAGATTAACATTGTGGTGATGGTTAGAAGAAACCATCGTCCACTTTTGGACAGAGGTGGGAGCCAAAGTCAGTCACTTTGTACACCCAACCATTCACCTCAGCCTCCTTCCCAAGAGGCTTTGCAGCGCTAACGCACTGTTGTGCTCCTTCCACCATCTGTAGGGTCGTTTTAAGTGTTTTAGCACTATTAGCAGTCTACTGCAGAGCACCTGGCACATTAAACTTTGTTCGATGCACGCAGTGAGGTTATCTATAAAAGCGCCATGAAAGCGGTCAAAAGACGTGATTGTAGTATTACCGTACTACTCGCGGCCTCCGCAAGGACACGTTCTGTGCTCTCAGGGAAAAGCCTCGCTCTGAAATCTGTGCGGCGGATGAAAGCAGGAGGAAAACTGACCATCCGTCACTCTCGGCCTCGTTCTATCACGGCGGCAGCAGGCTTTTGATAGAGGTGGAAGAGGACAATGATCACATCTATTCCTCAAAGCATCTGTCCTTCCTCTCTCTCTGTGGCATTATCCATCCTCACCATTTCCTTTTCCCCCCTCTCTGCCCCTTCATCCCATCCACGCAGCCAGGCAGAGTCTATCTGATGACCCAGGCTATTAGTGTTTCCCCCTATTGCCAAGCCGCGAGTCAGCCAGCCGAACCTGAACGTGTGTGTGTGTGTGTGTGTTTGTGTGTGTGTGTGAGCATGTGTGTAATCAGTTCAGGCCTGGCTGCGCTAACATGGCTTGGTGAGTTTGTTAGCATATTATTAGTCCAGGGGGTTGTTGAAGCACTTCTCACATTATCTCCTCTAATCACTCCCTAAGCAGCCAGACAAACACAACCTTGCATCACCCCCTACCTGCAAACAACCAATAACAAACTCCCCTAAATCCGCCCCTGGCTGCGATGATCTTGATTGGCTAAAATCAGCGTCAGTCACAGAGGGGGGTCGACCACACCTCCTCTCATCTCCTCCTCGTCTCTCTGTGGATTGAATTAATGTGATTTTCTATCTGATTCCCGTCTTCTCGAGCCCCGGCGGATATTTCGTCCCGACTCACCCCGCCCTACCGCCGCCGCCGCCGCCGCATCTCTTCCCCGTTCGACAAAGAGAGAAAGAGGGCGCCCAATCAGACGCACAATACAGGCCCAAATGAATTCAAATCGCTTTCATGCAAATTTGGACTGATTTACATTGTTGGATTGTGAGAGAGGAGAGCGGTTGAATTCAGGTGTGACTAATTCGGTCAGTGTGTAGGAGCGAGAGGGAAAAATAAGAGACAGTGACAGAAAGAGACGAGGAAGAAGAGGAGGAGGAGGGAGGCGGGAAGGCAGCAGCCAATCCCGAGCCCCGACGGCGACTGTGGTTGTCTCAGATGTCCTGCCGCGGCTGCGGATGGCGCGGGGTGGCGGGACGGGGTCGGGCGGGGCGGGGCAGGGCGGGTTGTGCTTGTCATGACACTGTGCTTGTTTTTCGGCTGTTGTTTCCACAGCGACTGAGAACACTGTTGTCCGCCTGTGAGCTGTTCTCTGTATCAATCTCTGTTTGGGTTTTTTTATAACAACGACGTGTCCAACCCTTTTGTCTTGTTTTTGTTCTTTCTTGTCTTCCCTCCTCCTCCTCCTCCTCCTCCTCCTCCTCCTCCTGCCCTTCTGCCCTCCCCCTCCTCCCTTCCACTGTCCCACCATCCCTCCCTCCTCTCCTCCTCTCCCCTCCCTACAGGATGTGCGTTTGTCACGTTTTCCACCAGAGCTATGGCACAGAATGCAATCAAAGCCATGCACCAGTCTCAGACTATGGAGGTACTGTACTCTTGCCCTTTCTGCAACTCTCTCTTCCTCTTTCTGTCTCTGTTAATGTCTCCCAGTTTCATATGTTTGAACATCTGAGTCACCTCTGCAGAAGTCACTCTTACCACTTTCTGGGTTGAGCGAGGCAGCGTCTTCGTCACACTTCCAGCAGGATGTGAGCGCTGTCACCTGAATGTAAAGTCTCAGTTAAAAAGACGGATTAAATGAGCATCTTGCTTTCCATTTAGAGCAGTTTAGTTTAGCGCAACACAATACGTTTAACACATAAACATAATAAAACCTCGACCTTCCTCCAGCATGTCATCAAATGGAAATCAAACAACAGTCTTGTCACTTTTAGCTGCTTAAAATCGGTGCAAATTTGACTCAAAGGGGTTTGAAATCTTGCACGTTTTCCAGCTTTAGACCCTTGATTAATGAGAACAAAGGGCAGACAGAAAGAGGAAGCAGCGTTAGAATTACAATATTAAGTAAAAACATATAATATAAAGTGTCAACTCGACAAACTTACTGGTAAGACATAAAGGGGGTTTGGGGGGTGCATCCCTCTGCTGTAGTACAGTAGAGAGAGAAATTAGCATCTTGTGCCGCAAGAGGCAAAGCCCGGTGAGCGTAGCGTTAATCTGACAAGCTAACGGCTAACAGATCAAATACTAAAGAGGAGCCAGCGCTGTTACCGACTCTCTGAGACGGCCTCTCGCTCGCTCGCTCGCCGTCCTCCCAACGAGGACAAACTTTGGCAAAGTCTCAAAAGTGTGACAAAAAAAGCAGCACCTCTGACACAGCAGCCGCGGCGGGTAGGTGGTGTCACAGACCTCATCAGCTGCACGCCGACCCCGGCGGCGCCGTAATGGGCACGGCTCCTTTGTGTTTTTTGGGCGCCCTCGTCGACACTGTCAGGCCGGTGGCGGGGCAGGATGACAGGGCTGTGATTGGGAGAGAATTACATGGTATAAGACCAGCGTGAGTGCGTGTACATGTGTGAGTCAGAGAGAGAGAGACAAAAAGTGGTAATAACAGGCTGTGTTAAAGAAAAAAAGACGAGTGGCGTTCACCCCCGTAGCCCCCTCATTAGAGCTGATCATGATAATCATGGCTGCCATTGATGTGCTGTGACCCTGACATGGGGAAAACGCATGCTCCTCCCTCCGTCTGTGTGTGCGTGTGGATTTTCTGTTTGTGTTGTCCCACTGCGAATATCAGTGAAGTGTCTGTGTTGATTTATGTTGGCGAGCAGCAGCAGCAGCAGCAGCAGCAGCAGCAGCATGTCTGTCTTCTGAGCAGAGGGAGTGACACTCTCCTCCGACAGCATTAGCATTAAGCTAGAATTATCCTCGCTCTGAGCATTCGTCTGCCACAATGGGCCTGGTAAACACTGCCAGTGTCCCTTGCTTTTATCAGGCGCGCAGAAAAAAGCCTTAAACCATAACACAACGATATTGCAGTGGACAATGGCAAAATACCTTCATTTCCATTTGAAAACAAGCTGTCTAGCCCCGGGCGGACCTAAATTGCCGCAACCGTTTGTTAATGTTCCTCAGTTTTGCAATTTAAAAGTAATTACTTCGGGTCCGTATGAGGGAATGAGGTCTGGTAAATAGAGTTTGGTTATTGTCTTGGCTCTATTGCACCCCACTGTCTTAGATAGAGCAAGATTGTGTGTGTGTGTGTGTGTGTGTGTGCGCGTGTGTGTGTGTGGCACGTACACACCCCACATGTCAGCAGGAAAGAGGGAGGCAGCCCGGGCCGTCCATTCGTTGATGGCCCTGTCACTGTCATATCCATTCTCATTACGCCGTGACATTCAGGTACACGCTCGCGCACACACACACACACACACACACACGCACACACGCATCAACACGCGTGCTCGCTGAATGTCAGGCCGTAATGAAAGTGGATATGAGCGAGGCGGGTAATTCACCGTCGAACCTCCAAAGACACACGGGCAGAGGAGTGGGCTCGCTTCATTGTGCTGCATTTGCGTCGATTTGTGCTTTACGTTACTCGCTGCCTTTATAAACGCTCATTTGGCGCTCAGCTCCCCCTTGTGCAGCGTGCCATCAACCCCGATTCCGGTTCCCACCTTTCTCTTTGTCCCACGTGACACCGGAGGCTCGCTCGCGCATTATCCCGCCCTCGCCGCCGCACGCGGCCCCGTCGCCAATGCACAAGCGTTCAGGCACACGCAGACGAGAGGTTAAGTAGAGCGTGAGGGAACACGAGAGCGGCGTGTGTTTAAAGAGCGGACAAACACATCTGTCAACTGTGGCGAAGAGGGGAGACGGACGCAGAAAGGCCGACAGTGGAAAGAAAATATTAGATTAGATGAATCAGAGGCTGATGGTGTACGAGACGCCGCGAAAGGGTGGATGATCCCGCAGGTTATTAAACACGAGGAGCCAGTCTCTCACCAGCAACGAACAAAACACTGGTTCATACCCTCAGCTGCCACTGTTACGGTCTTTCATTGAAGCTATAATGTTCAGTTTTTGGTTTCAGCTTTATGGTCATTTTTAAGCTTTAGTTTGTGTAAAAGGTGTTTCAACGGCTACAAGCTACCGCCTCTAAAATGAGTTAAAGGTTGAATCAACGCTCTCTAGAAGAGCTGACAGTCGCTGGGTTGTTGTGCTGTTGAATACTGTGTAAATGCAGTTTTCTGAAGTGTCCGTGCAGTAATCTCCTTCATCCAATCATGTGTTCACAAAGTGGTGAACCTCGCTCCATCCGCCATCCTTAGTAGTCATTTTGACTTAAATGAAAGAACTTTGTCATATCAGATCGTCTGAGTTAGGTTTGTTTTTTCTGACGTGGTCCTCCAACGCTGAGTTAAGGTAATTAATTTATATAGTACATTTAAAGCACAGCAGCGAAGTGCTTTGTAATTTGAATAGAATTGTTAAAATGAGACAAAGCAGAAATCAGCTGAGAAGACCTCGAACTGCGTTGAAACTAAATCAATAAACAGTAAATTGTGTTGGGAGAAGTTGAGTTATGGGTAACGAGGAGGGTTCAGATGTAAACATGGCAGGTTCGGATCCACTTTGTGAACCCCTCGGGGGGCCGAGTTTTTGGGACTCTACATTAAAGCAACGTGCTCAAAGAAGTCAGCCTCAGCGCACAAACTCCAGTAATTAACCGAGCCGCCTCTCTATTAGCAGCTGGAGATCATATGGTTTGACATTTAAAGGCTATGTGACGGGTAAATAAATGAAATGGAGAAGCTTCAGAGCGCATAAACTCTCTTGAAAGCTACGAGAGATTGATTTTCAAGGTAAACGGACCGGAGCTTATAAGTTCAGTTTGCGTGTGTGCATCTCGGCATTTTGGGGGGGGGAAGTGATGTGTAAAGCGTCTTCACGGTTGTCTCAGAGCGTTGGCTTCAGGGAGCGCGCTCCTGGTTAAATCGATCACAAGTAACTTCTGTCACAGACAAAAGTTGGACTTCTTGTTGTGTGGACGGTGAGACGAGGTCAAACCTCGGGTGTATGTTCTCCACGATCCATGTGCTGTAATTACATAATTATGAATTTGAGTACCATAATTACACCAGGTGCTAATTGCCTCGTCTGCAGCGCCATTTCTCGACTATAGGCTGTCACGCCGTCAGCCTACATAGAGCACACCTGTCAATCACAGGTGTCCTTACAGCACAGATGAGACGTCTGCGATTGGAGGATTTTAAAGGAAGGGATAATCAATACCCGCCAGGTGATGAACACGTTGCATCCAGCGCCTTCGATGAGCCAAAGTTCAGGATGTGTGTCGCCAAGATAAACATCCAAGTGCGGCAGATTTGTCAAACATTGTGAGAAACAGACAAAAATAACAGAAAGGAGTGTTTTCCCTGCAGAAACGTCTCCCGGTGAGAAAGGTTCCTGCGAGACTTCAGGCACTTTATTTTCTTAAGATGTGAAAGCTGTGCAACATGGGAGACTGTCTGCAGCTGAAAATCCGCCTCCTGAAATAGACTAAAAAACAAATCGATGCTGAACCTCCAGCGTTGAGTTAATGACCTGTTATTGTCCAAACATTTCAAATCGGAGACCATTCAAGACAAAGCAGCGGCTCCTTTTTCACGCCTCCAAATTAGCATTCTCGTTCTCGATAGCATTAGCCGTCTGATATTAATAAATGCGCCGCACTTTCAGGCTCTAACAGGCTCCGAGGGTCCCATGAAATATTTTGGCGCTCATAGAGAGGTAAAGTCATCACGCTGCCCCCTGCTGTTTGTGTTCAAAAGTGGCCAATTCACAACAAATCAGATGGTTTGCAGATTTAGTTTAACACAACATGAGGTGTAATTGCGCCCAGCGGCAGCGTTTTCACTGACGGCCATCAGCAGCAAATACCTATAACCATTAGACGGTCAAATATGGAAACAGACCGAAAAAAGGCTTCAAGTGTGGTAATAACATGCTTCCTTCGCTGTGGCTGTGGGTGAGTTTAGAAAAACTCAGCGTGCTGGACCGACAGAGCTCTTCAGAAACCGAGCTAATCGAATGGATTTTTTCAGATTCTTCCTCCCTCACCTGTTAAAGTTACGCTCAGTAAAAATACTCCCTGCGCTCTTTAAAACGGTCAAAAACAAAGTACTCAGTGTTGTGTGAGAAACAAAGGAATGGCGGACCCCGCCACGAACAAGGAAAGCCACTGTGTGGAGAGGTCATCACAGGAAGTAGATGCTTTTAATGGCTGTTGCAGAAATGGTGCAGTTTAATTGGATGAAAATCTTCAGCATTATAACTTTACGATGCGACCTAATTTGGAAATACGAGCTTTTCATTGGACAGCGGCGTTGCTTCGTCTCGCTCGTGGCTGATTTGCACTGTCGTCACGCAGTGTTTGATGTATGAAAGTTCAAGCTGTTACTAATCTATGATGAATTATTAAACATCCCCCGACGGTAAAATCAATGATGGTTTGTTTCTTTGAGCGAACAGATGGCATTAGCCGCCTCCACGTGTTCTCAGCCGACCAATCAGAGGGAGCTTTAAGCGCAGCCCAGCTCTCAGGGAGAACCAGCGGCGAGCGTGGAGGCCCCTGGCCCTCGGCCCCTCTCCCAGGGCAGGACTCTCATTCTGGACCGCATTTCCCGGCGCTCGCTGGGTGTCAGCTGGAGTAATGAGATATTTAGCAGAGAGGGACGGGGAGCTCCCGTCTCAGGGGGAATCGACTGCAGCGCCGCGGCCCCAGACTGACACTCTCCCTCCGAATGCAATTCTCCCGTCGTCTCCTCTCCTTTATCTGTCGGCGGTCCGAATAAAGAGGGAAAATGACGGCGGAGAGACGGAGTAAATACGGCCGAGCCGCCGTCAGACAGGAGACACGCTCATTCGGCTGATAAAGTCGGAGGAGGGGTTGTCTGGTCGCACGCGTGGAAACGCACACGTAGACAGGTGTGCTGTAAGAAGAGGTGTTTGATTCGATAGGCCGCCTTAAAATGAGACATTAAGTGAAGTCGGATTGGTTCTGATGTCAAAGGCGGCTCAGTTTTCCCGCTTTATGTGCAGACATATTGACTACCTCTCCAGCTGTGCTACATATTATTATTTTCAAGTTGCCTTGATAAACTCAGAGATGCTGTTATTTGGACCGCGAGCAGCAACGTTCAAGGACACTTCATGAGGAAAAGAAGGTTCGCACAATTCAGACTGTTGATGTCTGAGCGCGGCAAGTCCACACTGCAGCTCTGCCTACTGCAATGTGCAGGTAGGGTGAAGTCAAACAAACAAATGTCATGGATTTTATCGCCTCCCGTGTCTGAAAACAGTGACTTTTAGCACTACGCTTCCCATGATGCTTTGGGAGACTAACTGAAAGTGTAATGCTGCCGTGGGGTCGGTGAGTTAGCATCAGTTAGCTGATAGGGGGAATATTAATCACCATGCTTCATTTGTTTTAATGAAAAGAATTTTCTAATCTCAAATCGAATCTTTGAAGATTATTTGGTGCCATGTTTTGTCCGACAGGCTGTTATTTCAAAACTCTGATTGTCCGAAAAATGTCCAAAAATGGACCAAAAGCCTGAGTGTCAGAGCAGGATAACAGGCTGACAGACAAATGGGATTTCGGGCTCCACAATGCTGCTTCTCTCTGATTTATAGGACTTTAAATAAGTGTGTTTTAGACTTGCGAGCAGAAAACAAGCAGTTTGACAACATTTTTCACAGTTGTTGAGCCTTTAACTGATCACAAACGTAATGAAAATGATGATTAGCTGCAGCCTTACATACAGGAAAGACACACAAAACGACCCTCCATCATAAAAGTCCTTCAAACTAGCAGAAAGAAGGCTTGAATTCAAGTGCAGTGCATGCTGGGAAGTGTGCTAACGTGCCAACAAAGTTTCTGAGAAGCTGTTTGAAACTTACATAACTGCATTGATTGAGTTGTTCGTGCAGAAGGAAACGCTTCGTTTTACTTCTGCACGTCATACCTGCGCCTTCGCCGCCGCGCCTCCGTTCGCAACACGCCCGACATGCGTCTCGGCTCCGACTGCGCGCCGCGCCATCTGCAGAGTAGCCCGATCCCTCCGCTCCCCCGCCGAGCGCGGATCGTGCCTCAAACTAAATGTTTCAATCAAAAGGTTTTTATCCTCCTGTGGCAGATTGCCTTTGTTTCCGGCGGATTTGCCCCCAGTCAGGCTTTGATTGCGCTGTGCGAGCAGTGGTGTGGTGTGATAGATTATGACTCGCTTCAGCTTCGCTGTGTTTCAGCCGTCGCTGCAACTTTCATCAGGAGCGTTGTGTTTTGTGTTTTTTTTAATGTTCACGTGTGTGTGTGTGACGGTTCATTCATCTCACACACACACACACACACACACACACACACACACACACTGCCGCTCTGAGGAAGAGGCGTTCGGACAATTAGACACACTTCTTCTGATTGTCCACATCTCTAAATCTCCCTCTTGCCCTCTCAACCTCTCGTTCTGTTCGTCCCAATCAACCTCTCTCTCTCTCTCTCTGCTACACACACACACACACACACACACTAACACACACATCAAGTCTCTCTTCATGTGAGATGATGAAATAGTTGGAGAACTCGGGAAATCTGTTTCTGGTGAAACCGTTCTGGACTCAGAGATAACTGAGCCCTTATGGGGGGAAGAAGAAAGCCCACTGGCTTTAGAGTCAAGTTTCCTGTGCGACTGTGTGTGTGTGTGTGTGTGTGTGTGTGTGTGTGTGCGCCCTGTGTCACTGAGTGTGTGCGTGTGTGTGGGATAATTTTATAAGGCGTTTTTAATTGAGAATAGATTTTTTTCTTTGCTCTCTGTGCTGATGTAAAGTTTGTTAATGCAGGAGTGTGTGTTCACTGGTGTTGTGTGAGACCTTCCAGGTGTGTGTGGGTGTGTGTGTGAGTGTGTTTCCTTTTCCCCTCCCTCATAAAAACCTTCATTTTCTTGCCTTTATTACACTGTGTTTAGCGCATTTATCATGTTTATGTTAAAGTGTGTTTTCTACCTGCCATCATCATGTGTTTTACACAGACCTGATTCCTTTTGTTATCTTTGTCTCCTCTTCACCTCCTTTTCCTGTTTCTCCTCTTATCTCCACTTTCTTCATCATCCCCTTTTGATATCCTCTCACCTTCTTTTCCCTCCTTTTCCTGAATTCTCCATTTCTGTTTTCTTCCCATCTTCTCCTCATCCTCCTCTTTCTTCTTCTCTCCTCTCCTTTCATCTGCTTTCTTCCTTTTCATCTCTTCCTCCTTTCCGTCTCTCTCCTCTGCTCCTCTTCCTCGCCCGCAGGGCTGCTCGTCTCCCATCGTGGTGAAGTTCGCCGACACGCAGAAGGACAAGGAGCAGCGGCGTCTGCAGCAGCAGCTGGCGCAGCAGATGCAGCAGCTCAACAGTGCGACCACCTGGGGGAGCCTGACGGGCCTGGGCGGCCTCACCCCGCAGTATCTGGCTGTAAGGAGAGCCGCCGCGTCGCCCACCTCCACCATCACCTCCTCCACCCCTTACTGCAGCCCCATGGCCAACGCCGCCGCAGTCAGTGCCCCAGTCGAAAACACCCAACTTGAAAAATCCCAAAATACTCTCGCTGGCTCCTGTCTCCTCCTCCATCCTTCCCTTTGTTCTGTAACTCCTCCTGTCGCTGCTCCTCTCCTCCTTCTGGGATTGTAGCGTCGTGAGGAAATGAGGTCTCTGGATGATGTTTGAGAAGCAAGAATCTGTTTCGTGTCTCCAAAATTAAACAGCAGGAAAACGCACAGCCTCGCTTCCTTGTTTAACTCTGATTTAGGAGGAAAATTCTCTCAACTAAAGCATCAAATCCTCAAAACAAAGATGCGTTTAAGGAGTCAAAGTAACAATCAGCCTTATCATGTCAACATCACAAAATATCTGTATTGAATTCACCTTTGCTGCATCAGATTCAGAATAAGCAGATATTTACAGAAATCAATGAAGCTGACGAGCTCTGACATTAAATACACAGCATCCAAACTTTTTTGGAGTCGGGGTTGAACCACTAATTTGCAGCAGTGAATCCCTTTTTGGATAAATATAGTGTCATCTGGTTTCCATTCTTTTATCACCACAGTGAGTAAATGTTTTTTTCAGGAACCCCAAAGTCTCAAACACTCGGACGAGTGTTTGCTTTTTCAGTATTTAACCAAACCCACAATCTTTCCGTAACTTGGCCAAAGTGATTTTGTGGCCTAAAATCTGACAGCGTGAGGGATGCAAACATCTCAGCTGTCCTTCCCTTTCAGAGCGAAGCACTTTACGGACTGAAAAAAAGAGTAAACGCTTCCAAATATCCAAATATATACTTGGCACGTTGTGTACAAGCTTCATTTCTAGGTTTCGTCTCTGGACGTCTGACTTCAACTGTATCTCCAAATTTAGTCCATGTTCACATAAACTGCAGGATTAAGCGTTTTCTTATTGTTCTCCTGCTTCTTAGTTGAAGTAAATCATTTAAAAATCCGTTAGATAAACAGGAAACGTGTGTTATCATGAAGCTAAGAGCGGAGCGGTGAGGATGGAAGCAGCAGTTGAGAGCGAGGCTTGTTTTTGCAGCAGTCGTTCCGATGTTTTCACTAATTGTGCCACATTCTTATTACTTTTCGTGGGATTAAGCAAAAACAGCCGCTGGGGACGGCGTGGAACCCCCGGGAGTCCGCTGAGCCCCAATTTGAGGACTCCCGCAGCAGAGGCTCGGCTGCACAGCATCTGAGCCCACATCGGTTGATTGGTTTGGCGTTTTTTTGTCTTAAAGCAGGATTCAGAAACCTCATTTCCTCCCTTCGTCCCCCTGCTCCTCGTGCTCGGGAGGCCTCCTGTGGACAGTGTGGCCACTAACCTTTGACCCCTCGCTCTTCAGTTTCTGAATTAACAACCTAAACTCTCCTTAAATCCACATCTGAAAAGTCTGGGATCCCATTCTCAATTTGTTTGATCCTAAGTGCAGTTAGCACCTGTCTCCTCGAAGACGGGCCGCAGAGCTCAGACCACCCCCCCCCCTTCACTGGATATTGATTTATTTTTTGAGGGGGGGGAGGAAAAAATGAGATAAAAAGTGTTTTGTGAATTGGGCTCCCAGATTTTTCTGCTCTTTCATTCCTCTTTCTCAGCCTTTTGAAAAGATTAAGCTCTATTCTGGAAGAAAAATAATCACACACACAATAGAAACAAGATGTTAATTTGCTGTTAATTCGAGTCTTTGAAGGATGAGTTTTTGACAGCATCAGTATTCCACTTTTGTTTAGGAATCTAATTAGTCGGCTAGATTAGAGCTTTCATGCTCAACTTGTCTGGAAGAATCGTGCTGGAATACAAACAGTGTTTGCTTAGAGGAGAGATCAAACTATATTAGCAGCTCATTTACTCATCGAGCACTGAGGCAAAAACCACATTGCTAACCCGCTCATTATGAGTTTAGCTTCTCAGCGTAGCGTTGTAGAGACGTGTGTTAAGCTTTGGGTTTCCACGCGGCTCACTTTGTTTCTCCCTCTCCTCCTCTCTCTGCCTTGTCTCGCCTCCTCTTTCTGTCTCTCTTGCCATCAGTTGCTTCAGCAGGCAACCTCCTCCGGTAACCTCGGAGCCTTCAGCGGGATCCAGCAGATGGCCGGTGAGTCAAAAATCAGTTGATAAACTCCCCTGAAACCACCATGTACGACAGCTACGGACTCTTTGTTGCGCCTCTCTGTTATTTTTTTCACAGACTTCTAAAAGAGGACCAAAGAGCATAACAGATGAACTCGCGTGGCGGAGTAAAGAGAGATCTTTGCCCTGAAGATTTATTAACTGTTGCTAAGAATTGTCTTGATCTTTTAATGAGGCCAGACAAGAGTTGTGCCCTGGGCGTGTAACAGTAGCACCGTGGCTTTGCAGGGATGGATGAATCACAGAAAGGAGGGAAGAAAAAGAAAAGGGAGTGGAGAAAATTGTTTAAAGTGGGCTCCTTTGGTGGATATCTTGCTCTGCAGGCTGGCGCCATCTACTGCTCTCTTACTGTGGAGGGCCTCTGTGATCTGTCATCTGCACCTCCATATTTCCTTTTAAGAGTATCTGCAGGTTCAAGGCTAATTTAAGCCCTTTATAGCTATGAGACTCGAGTTTAAGGCCAATTTGCAGCAGAAAGTGGAGAAACACAGCTAATAAAATCAGCCTGTGTTGCAGTGCACGCAGCCAGTGGAAGTTTCCAAACTCTAAATGGGTTAAATAAGGAAAAAGGACACAAGGAAATAGGAAATAAAGTGGCAAGGGACAGTCCAATTCTCTGAAGTGAGGCTGGTGCAATAAAAAATGCATATTGTATTAACCCAGTTCTGTATTAATCTAAGCCTTGAGCGAACCAAGAAGCCTCCTATTAAATGTTGAACAAGATAAAATCTCTGTCTTTAAGAAATATAATTTTTAGGGACTTAAATTTAGGTTATTTAAGACTTTGAGGGACCCGTGGATACTCGCTCCTCATCATCTCCAGCTCCTCTCTTTCCATTAAAGTCCTCTCCTCCTCCTCCTCCTCTTTTTATTTTAAGCCTCTTTTTGCGGATGCTCTCGCACCTCCCGCCCCGTTCAATCACAGTTTCTCCATCTCACCTTTACGCCTCCCTCCAGCCTTCACACTCTCTGTTCTGCCCTCCGTCTCTTCTTCTTCTATCCTTCTGTGAGTTTCTCAGTGAGGTGTCAGCTCTTAATTGTTCTCTGTTTAGTCAGCTGACGCGGGGAAAGCGGGATAAAGAAACAATGGCGGCTCCGGGTGTGATGGGAGTTTTTAAAGTGGCGAGCCTCGTCTTGTATCCTCCGGCTTTCCGTCGCGTTCCCTCGAGTTTCAATGCTTTGCAATTTCCCTGTGGCTGATTTAAATTTCTGCTCGCTCTGCTGTCGAGCTCAAACACACATTTCCTCACAAACACACACTCGCACGGATAAATAGGCTCTGGGATTTGGAACCAAGGGTGAGTAACGGTGTCTGAATCTGGAGATCTGTTGGTCCTCCATCTGTGATGGAGAGAGAGAGGGAGAGCGAGCGAGCATTAGTGATTGGCAGGAGATGTGACACAGCTGAATGACATCTGGTCCCAGTCTTTAACACGAGGAGCTGCAGAGCTGAGAGGCTTCAATTACACCAATGAGCATTCAATTAGACGCAGCCAACGCCAGCCTGGTGCAGCCCGGCTCTGCCATACAGGCTGGATGGAGCACACACACACACTCACACACACGCATCCTCGCACACATATGTACTCACAGTCGCTCACACACTCATGTACCATCTGCACAGCCCGGATACTCCGACTCTGATGTGGGAAGTAGATTGTATTTGTCTCATACTGTCTCTCTCTCTCTTTGCCGTCTCCCTCTTTCTCTCAGAGCTCTGCTTTATTCCCCTCTAACCCAGTTATTTTTATCTCCCGCCTCCTCCTTCGCTCCTCTTAACTGTCTTAAAAATGTATGTTCAATGAGAGAGATAACCTTTGACAGATGCAAGGAAGAATTGGTGTAGAGCTGCTTTGAGGGAAAGGGGGGAAGGAGGTGGCAGAGAGAGAGAGAGAGAGAGAGAGAGAGAGAGAGAGAGAGCTGCTGTGGAGTGGTCTGAAGAAAAGAAAAGAAAAGAAAAGAAAAGAAAAGGGGAGAGATGGAGGTAAGGAAAAGGTGGGAGGAAGACATAAGGGAGGAAAATGAAAAGGGAAGGAAAGGCGAGGGAGTAAAAGGGCATGGGGGAAATGTGGAGGGGGGGATGGAAAAAGAAGAGGGAAAAGGCAGTTAAGGTATGGGAAAATGGAAAGGAGGAAGTGAAGAAAGGGAAAGAAGGCAGGGAGGCAAAGAAAAGGAAATGAGGAAATAGGCATGGAAGATGAAAGGAAAGGAAATAAAGACTGAAAATAGAAAAAGAAAGGACATAAAGGGAAACAAGTGGTAAATAAGTGATAGGAAGCGAGGAAGAGAAACCAGAATAAATACAAGGAAGTGGAAATAAGAAAGGCAAAAGAAAAGGTAGAGCAGGGGAGGAAAGGAAAACAGTAGAAGGAAAAGGGAGATAAAAGGGAGAATAGTAACAATGGAAAGGAGAGGAAAAAGAAGAGGAAGTGTGGGAAAGGAAGAAGAAATAGAAGAAACAGGGAGTAGGAAATTGGGAAAAGAGAATGGAGCAAAGAAAAGGGAAAAGCCCATGAAGGAGATGAAAGGAAAGAAGCAGAAAAGGAGGAAGAATGAAGCAGGAAGGAAGAGATAAAAGAAGAGTGCAGGAAGTGGATACAACACAGGAAATCTGCGATGACTACAGTGTTTATTTACATGGCAAACACACTGAGGTGGTTTCGTGGGTCAGCCTGAGCCTCCGAGGTCAAACTCATCCTCTCAGCCTTTTCCAAACCCGCCGAGGGACTAAAATAAAAATCTCCTTTATATTCTAATAAAGAGCCAGGATTGAACTCTAATAAGCAGCCTTCTCCCCTCTGTGGCGTCGAGCCCGAGCGAAGCGGCGGCGGCGGCGGCGAAGCGGCCTCGTCTTCCTCGTGTGGCGCATTTTCCGCCTGTGGAGTGAAAACACGAGAGCCGAGCGCGCTTTCACAGAAACGTGATGGAAAGAATGACGGCGGCGGCTGTTTTCTTCCCGCCGTGCGCAGGAATCAAAATCCTCTTCAGCTCTGGACGTGTCACAGGAAACCAGACCGGTTTTGGCCTCCGTGCGCTCGTAAGTGAGCCCAGATGAGTCGAACGGCCGCGCACAAACATGCACATTTAACTCTGTCTTCCCGCTGCGGCAGCTCGTCACGACAGCCTCGGAAAAAAGGGAAAAAAAAGAGCGTTTAGAAACTGGCAGTGGGCTTTTTTTCCTTCTATATTTAATTAACCAATCAGAACTGTGAATCCCAGTGATGAATCCAGCCATCTGTTGTCATTGGCTGCGTTCAGCTTTGTTGTCTGGGTGAAGAATATCTCTGTTTGGATGTTACAACCTCAAACCATTCGCCGCAAACGAGATGGATCTTCCTCATAGTGTCTTGTTTGTGTGTGTCTATCTGAGTGTGTGTGTGTGAGGGTGTGTGTATTCCATGGTGCTGTATATACATCAGACTGTATATACGACGCATACACCTCGCATTGACAGTGTCCACCCTTTAACCTGAACTCTAACATGCTCATGAGTCCCAGGAAGCTCCTCCGTGGGTAAGAACACCTTTGATGACTGTTTGCTTTGTGAGGTTTTGCTCTGATGCCTCCTCATGTCCACACACACTCTCTCACACACACACACACACACTCATGGAGTGAGGTGAAAGGTGGAGCTGTACTCACAGAAGGTGTTTTATAGCCTTTGCTGCGCCATCATTCGGGTGTTGGCATGTAGTCATTAGTTATGCTTAGGCCTGTATGCTAACGCCAGCAAGCTGATTAACAGTGAGGCGAGTTCGGACCGCAGGTGTCCTCAACGTCAGTATGACCGCTGGACGGGACAGAGTCTCATAGTCAGTGAAAAGCTGAAAGGCTCCATCATGTGCTGTTGTGATCAGAGTCTGACTGATAGTGACTGGAGGCCGACGTCTGCTCATTGCAGATATTAATTTAAGTGTAAAACAGTCAATTTGTTCTGTTTGTGTAATATTCCGTATACGCCTGCAGGCTATTACGACCCATATTTACGGTTATTGCTACCTGGCGACCTCTAGTGGCCGCAGTAATCACGACAGGTCAGGTGATGTAGTATAAAGAGCAAGAAAGCATGGAGGAAGCAAACGGATGGATGTCCCGAGAGTCAGTGTTGACTTATTTTAGCTTAACGTTATGTCATGTACGTTAGCCGTGTGACGACGGAGGTAAAGGACACCTGTCGCAGGTACTCTCCAACGGTCATATGTGCCGTTTTGGGAGTTATTGGCAATCAGTTATTGGTGTGAGGACGTGTTGGTTGTGTTACAGATGTTCGGATTTTACCGACATCTTTTCCGGGTTTTTCGTAGAAAAGCTCAAACAGTGAAATATCCCAACTTTTTTTTTTTTTTTGTAGTGTAAAGGAGATGAAAGAAGATTGGTTACGTAAAAAGTATTTCATTATCTTTTGTTCATTGATGATCAGAAAAGAAACAGCTGTAAATTAGCCAGATTTAGCCTAAAGGGCTAATTTTCGTCTGTCGTCCCTGGGCGGATGTTGAGAAGGCACTTTTTTATCCTCTTCAATTTCAATATCAGCCTCCAAAGTCACACATCAGTCAGGCTCTGGTCGTAGTTTTTATAGACCGATTAGACTTTAGTTTCTACAAAGCACAGCGTAGCTGAGCAAAGCGAAATAATTGGCAAAAAGAGCCGAGATAACTGGAACAGAAAGGTCCTGCCGGAGTGTTCGGAGCCTTCTCCGCTGAGCTTTCCTCCCGTCCCGTTTAGACAGAAAAACATAGGTTTAAGTGACTCATTGAGATTATTCCTGCCTCAGAGAAATGCACCAAACCTAAACACCACAGCAGCTGCTTTTACTGATTTGAGCACATGTGGGACTTATTAGCGGAATCAGCTGCTGTAGTGTTTGCCTTCACACACCAACGGACTCTTCAAGCTACGTTAGAGCTGTCTGGAGCGCAAAGCGTGAGGGTGCAGAACATCCACGCTCTTCACCTCCGGACCCCGGGCGGCTCACTCGTGTTCAGTCCCGTCCTCTGGTCCGGCCGGGCGACCCAGCCACGCCTCAGCCTCGCTCCCCAGGTTTGACACCACCCTCTCTGGCTCCTCTCTCCAGGTATGAGTGCTCTGCAGTTGCAGAACCTGGCCACTTTAGCGGCGGCGGCAGCGGCGGCCCAAAACTCAGCCAGTCCCTCCACCGCAAACCCCCTGTCCTCCAACGCCGCCTCCCTGGGAGCGTTGGCCAGCCCAGGTAACACCGCAGCCACTCAGGTCGGGGGGGTCCGACGCCGGGGGGGGCCAACGCCTGCCTACGTCCTCCGCTCTGCACCGTTACCATTACCACTGTTGTCGCCCCATGATCCCGGCACTTCACCGCCATCACTGAAACCATCAACCAATCATCGTTGCCGACACATCTCCATTGTCCAGATCTCCGTCCGTGTCGTTGGCCGCCTCTCCGGCACGTTGCCATGGTGTGTGTATCCACCGTCTCCGCCCTCCAGACCTCCATCTTAGCAGAGACTCCATGCTGTGTTGTTGATGCTGCCACCCTGCGTCCTCCTGTCTGTGAACGCCTCACCTCCTCACCATGTGACCATCCCGTGATACACGCACTGTATACGTGTGCGCGTGTGCATGTATGTGTGTTTCGTGCTTCAGTGTCTGCGTCGGGTGCAGATTGTGTGTTTTCTCTGTGGTGGTTTCTGTGTTTGTGCCGCAGAGCCTCACGCAGGAAGTTCAGGACAGTAGATTTGTTGTTTCCCGGCGGACGGGTTTTGTTTGTGTGTGTTTTGTCGCTGTTCATGGCCGGGGGGGGGTAAGAACTACAGGTTGATGTCTGAACTCGGCTCAGGTTAAATATCGCCACCTTCAGATTCTCCCCTTCCTTTTCTTCCCCCTCAGCTCACCCTCTCCTCCTGCACCTCCTCTCCTTGTGTTCCTTCTCGTTGCCCTCATCTTTCGCTGCTGCCCTCCTTTTGACAAGCTCCCTGTTTCTGCTCCATCATTCTCCCCTTTCATGTCGGCTCGGCCTCGCTCCAGCGGCCGTGGTTTTGCTGTCTCTTTTGGAGCGCACTCCCAACAGAGCATGAATATGAAAAGCCCCCCACCCCCCCCACCCCTCTCCTCCTCTTCTTCCTCCGTCACGTTAACACTTGCGCCGCTTCCATCCCACTTCCTGCCTCCACCGAGCCGTTTCGCACTGAATGCCCGCTCGTGTCTCGTCTCTCTTCCTCTCCTCCCTCATTCTCTCCATACTTTTCACCTTCTCTTCTCTTATTCCAGCCTCTCTCTCTCTCTCTCTCTCTCTCTCTCTGACTCTGAATGTCAGTCCAACCTTGAATAGTACACACTCAGGTTGAGCTACTCGGTGTGAATGAGTGGCGCCATACTGCATGTGTCAATGGGACTGAAAATGTCACGGCAGTTTGATAAATATAGACAGTCTGCATGGAGACAGGCCGGCGTTTTTGTTTTGCACCAAGTGCCGACATAATGCTCCCTTTTATCGCACCGTTTCTTAATACATTCAGCTGCAATCCTGCTTTGTTGGCATCGCTTTGATGAGATCAAGGGTAAATTAATAGATTAAATCTTTGTTTTTTTGTCTGGAAACAGAACAAGGTTGTGAGCTTTGTGCACCATCCCACCCACCACTACTGACACGGCAGCTCATGTATGGCACACATTTCCTCATCGGCGTGCGTCCAGGTGTATGTGTGTGTGAGTTTGCGTCCACCGTGTCGAAGTTGTGTGTGTTTTGACGAACACGGCCGACCATTTGAAAGGCGGCTGTGCTCGAGGAAGTCACTGGAAACGTGAAAGAACGTCTGAGAAGGATTGTTTGTGAGCTTAAAAAGTCTCCTCTGATTGTGCTCTCGCCTTTCTGTACACATGTCTGCTTTTTTTGGATGGTCTTTGAATGCAGCAGCTCCTCAGTTCACCTGCTTTTGCGAATTATTTCCTGAAACGAACGAACCGAGCTGCTCTCTTCTTCTGAGCCGTCCGTGTGTTTTCATCTCCATGTGATCGTGACGTACGGCTCTTCTACGCAGCTTCTCACATTAATTAAAGATTTGCGAGCTTAGAAAAATGAGACCACTGTGGAGAAAATCGGTTGCCTCCAGATATCTTTTCCCTTGAACTCCAGCGCTTCTTGTCAGGGAGATGTTTCAAGTTTTCTCTGTTCACACTGGCTCTACTTCAACCCTCTGAATAATGTCAAGTCATTTCTCCATTGGCCTCCCAGTGTTAGTCTTTATCATCAGAAAGCTTCAGCTCTGTTCGCTCTATGAGAATAATGACCAGTGTCTGCAGATCTGACCTTAGAAATCTGCCCACTTCTGCATGGTTGCATTTGAGTTCATAATATTATATGTTTTACTCTTATTTATCATGCTGCTGTAGCACAAGCTAACGGGGAAACGACATCACACGTCCGCTCTTCTAAATGTAGCTGCAGTGTCACCAAAAAACGCTTTCAGTTACTCCAAAAAGATTTCAGAAGTAATCTTTGTGGAATAATTGAACGTGATTCGTTCCAAATTTGGTCAAGATTGGATGTAATTTGCTGAAAAGGAGAAATTTAATTGAAAATGGCGGAAAATCTGTTTGGGCTGAAAAGCATCCGGCAATATTGACAAATTCATCTACGAGCTTCAAATCCAAGAAAAGTGAAATTTGCTCCAGTGACTGCGTTTACATGCACACTAATATTTCCCTAATTATCCTCAATGTGTACTGCACATTCAGAACATGCGTCTGGAAACGCGCCTGTGCACAGTTTGCAGGGCTGCTGCAGAGATGGAAGGAGAAACACACCGACTGTTAAACTTCATAAGACGTGGATATCAACAGCTGTTTGAATACATGTTCGAAAGAAGGAGACTCTGTTCATCAGAGCGTGCACGGCTGCATGCAAACTGCTTGGTAGGAGCAAAACCTTGAATATTTTGTGCATGTTGCAGTCAGGAAAGAGGACTACATGTGGTGGTGCCGTCTCCACCGAAACCAAAAATCTAATTTCCACCAGTTTCCATTAAAATCTGCTGACGTTTAACCCTCCCAAGCTTTGAACACAGGCGGCAGCCAGTCTCCTCTGCAGTGGTTTCAGTTCAGACAGGTTATTGATGTTAAATTGTCCACGTATTGTGAAGTCCGAGCTGTATGAAGAAGTTTTTAACATGTTTTTAATAAGAAAGCCTTTAAAACGAGGAACCGTGAAGTTTGTCTTTATAACAAGTCTGTTTCTTTGTCTCCTACTTTCCTTATCCCTCCTTTCTCTCATCACTCTTGTCATCTTGTTCTCCTCCTCCCCCCCTCCTCCCCTTCATCCCTTCCTCCCCTCCCTCTTCTTCTCTCCCCCCCAGCAGCGGGCACCACAGCCAGCTCCAACGCCGGTGCCATGAACTCTCTGACCTCTCTGGGCACCCTGCAGGGCCTGGCAGGCGCGACTGTGGGCCTGAACAACATAAATGCACTAGCAGGTAGCATCAACAGTGAGTATTCACCCTGTCATCAGCCACTCCACCTCCACCTCCACCTCCACCTCCACAAACGACCATCCACACCCAGCGGCAACATGGCTGCCACAACCTGTGAGTCGATGCAGAGAGACGCAGCGTTACGGCATCGTTAGAGTTTGACTGGTGTGGGTTTTTGCATATGATTTTTTTAATACAACTGGCAATTTCTTAATTAATTTGGACAAATTTAAAGGAAAGAAAACAGATTTGTTGCTGAAAAGCTGAGTTTGTGAAAGAAGAATCTGCAGAATTAGTTTTAAAATGGAAAAAATAAGCTTGCTAACGTACTTCAGTGTATTTAATGTCATTACACAAAGGCTGAGTTTATCAGAAACCCACGCAGTCGTCCGACTCTAACGTCTGTACAGAGTTACTTTAACTGCACAGTTTTAACTTGTAGGATGAAACTAGACCCTCATCTGATCTTTATTTTAGACATTAATGTCCATATTTTACAAAAATCTGAAAAAAGGAGAAAAATGTTTGAAAAAAGTTGAGTTTTTTAAGATAAACTCAAACCGAAATCTGAGTTTGGTTCCTGCTGTCGTCTCTCTGCGTCTCAGTTTCACTTGAAAATAAATTGTCTTCACTCTCTCAATGACGGCTACCTCATCAACTCATCCGGCCACAGACCTTTCATCCATCCATTCATCCATTCCCCCATCCCTCCATCCGCTTCCTGGTTGTGTCCTGGGTTATGCTTGCTGTAGGAGTGCTGCGGCGCCGTCCGGGCAGAGCTGGCGTGCTGCTGTCGCCTCACGTGTCTCCCGTCCTCGTCTGTCGTTCACATCGTGTCGTTCTGTCTGTCGCTGTTGTGTCTTCTGTCATCTCAACGGGCAGTTTGAACCTCACAGGGCTGTAAAAAGGGAAGATTCAAACCAGTTTTGTTCACTTAGGATGCCAGAATTATCAAATTTGACAATTTCCTGTAAAAATAAGTCAGAATGGTAGAATTCCACATTAAAACTGCAGAATTTGAACAGCTGCAGGCCAAAAAAATCCAACATTTGACAGAATTCTTGCCCAATACCAACAAACAATAGAAGACATGCAGGAAACCCAGTAAACCCAGTAAATGCCCACACAGAACCTATTACTTCACATGCCAGAAATACAAATTGTTATTCATTTTGTGTCATAAACCACAAATTATGTGAATTCTCATATCTTACATGCAACTTTTGGCTTTTTTCCTTCCATTTTTTAAGCAGAAAATACAAAATTCGACCATTTTCATCTATTAAAAATTTAAATTTGGCCATTTTTCTGCTAAAACAAACCCAAATACAATAATGGACAATTTCATTTTCAGAAGAGAAATTGCTTGACGATTTTCACGCCCAGTAAAAACCATAAATTTGACTTTTCATACCAAAAACTGTAACACTAACAGCTGCTTTAGTGTCAAGCGTGTCTCAGTAAGTTACCATGTCATCAGGATTTACATGAAAGAGACACGTGTTTCCGTCCACATGTGGACTGTATGGAGGACACGGTCTGCGGTCCGCCGGTCTCTGCCGAGCTGTGTCCTGCCTCTGACCCCTGGGGAGACGGGGCTGGGGTCTTAATCAGCGCTGTTATTACAGCAGAGATCCTGTACTTCTGGCCTCGTCCACCACATTATTCTCCTCTGACCTTTACGGCTCCTCGGCTGGAGAAGCTGTATCCGCCGTGTAAATCATATACGAGTCCACTCACACAGGTGCAGGAACACAGGACACGTGGACACGCACACACACACACACACACACACACACACACGCCTCTCAAACCGTCCGGACCGCTTTGGTTTTGCATCCCGTTTTGTCCCGGCTTACCCTCCTCTCCCCCTCATCCCTCCACCCACCGTCAGCCGCCCTCATTTAAACACATCTAGGCCTTAATTGAATTGCAAAGGTCACCGGTGCAATTATTCCTGAATAAATGAGTGACCTATAATCCGGAGCTCTGCGGTGATAATTTATTTCACTGTGTCTGACGGCGAGGCGACAGGACGCCGAGCCAATGTCAGACCCCCTCAGACAAGTTGCCCTCCGCCGCGATATTAAGCCGTTACAAGCAGCTAATGAGTGTTACTGCTGCGTTCCTTCACTTTTTAAGCCACAGTCCCTCCTCGCTGCACGTGTCCACCCCCCCCACACACACACACAAGTGAGACGTCACAGGCTGGAAAAGCACGTCCAGTCACACCTCGCTCATGTTTGAACTGATGGTGAGTTAAGCTCTGCAGGTGAAGACGGACCTTTATGAGATTTCACATCTCAGTACTAATGCAGATCATTTTAATGATCAATCCAACGTTAGAAGATCCGCCTGCCTGCATGTCCTGAGCCGACTGTGCTCACAGGACAAATCACCACTATTGATTCATTTGTCGAGGGCAAAACAAGGATGTGTTCCTTGCATAAAGCACCGAATAAAACCACTTTCAAATAGACAAAGAGTCAACAGAACCGCAGATCGATCAAGACAGGAAGTCAGATACAGGAGCAGCGTACAGAATCCGATGGATTTTCAGAATAAAACTCCCTGTGCAGACTCCTGATCGTACATCCACAATAAACACAATTAAAATAGATTAAAAAAGGAAACCATTTTAGCACATAAAAGCCAAATTAAGGCAGGCCAAACGCTCTGCTTCTGAACGTGCCTTGTGTGCAGCCGCGTTGAGGACGAGGCAGAAACGTGCTGCATACGTGACATCCCTCAGACGTTAACAGTGTGTTTGCTTCCTTGTCAGGAGTCAGACGAGAAGAGTGCCACCGCTCTCCTACCTGTGCATCAAGCATGGAGCTACAGCCAGGAGTTAGCTTAGCTTAGCATAAAAACTGGAAACAGAGGGAAACAGCTGGATAAAAAATCCCTGCTGGCACCAATAAAGCTCACTAATGAACATGCTGTATCTTAAATTAGTCCCTTTTAGTGTGCTCCAAAACTACACTACCCAGAATGCAAATGGTAACATAGCACAAAAGCTCCAAAAGGGCAGTTGATGACCAAACAGAGGCCAGCGGGGAAACTGTGGTGTCTCTCTGTTAGAGGATTAAATGTGCTGTCATGTGATCATCCCGCTGTTCTCCATCGGTCTCGCTGTCGTGTCCACTCGACCGTGTTCTCTGAGTGTCTCTGTGTGTTCTTGCGAGCGTGCATGCGTCGCTGCGTGCTTCTGATCTGGACCGCGTGCAGCTCTGGCTGTCATCAGCTGCGCTCATACTGCACTTTACTGTGTTTAAACTAATATCTGTGCGTCCTGTGCCCTGACGTCTTAACTGTTCGTGGACACGGTGTCAATGTGTGTGACGTTGACGTGTGTGTAACTTACAGTACAGTCTGTGTGTGTGTGTGTGTGTGTGTGTGTGTGGTCTGGTGACAGTCGTGTGGGTTTCTGTGTGCGTGTCAGTGTGTGTATGTGTGGTAAAACACAACCTTCAGTGGGAGCGCTAATGAGTAAGTGCACTCTTCTTTCTTTATTGTTGGGTTTTATGTAAAGTTGCTCAAATGCTCTCAGGTATGGCGGCTCTAAACGGAGGCCTGGGCGGCGCAGGGCTTACCAACGGGACGGCGGGCACCATGGACGCGCTGACGCAGGCTTACTCAGGGATCCAGCAGTACGCCGCCGCAGCGCTGCCCACCCTCTACAGCCAGTCCCTGCTGCAGCAGCAGGGGGCTGCCGGCAGCCAGAAAGAGGGTCAGTAGCCGTCTGTCTGCAGGTTTCAGAGGGTTTGAGTTCCTCACATATTCAGTGTTTCCTCCAGGATTTACTCCGTAGAGCAGCAAACACACAACACGAGAGCCCCCGTCTGAAATCTAGGATGGTTATCCTCATAATGAAATGTAAAATGTCGTGAACGAGTCCCTTCAAGTCGAGTGTGCTGCTGATTATCTGCGCAATTAACGCGTAAACAAACACTTTGCTTTAATGGAGCAGGACCCCAAACGCCACGCACTCAAAAGTTGTGTTTCCTGCTGCAAAAAAAGCACATTTTATCAGAAAGTAATGTTTCTTCTGACAAGAACGGCTCAGAAAATGCTTTTAGTAACAGGGAAAAAAACCATAAACGAGCTGCTAATTGAGTAGAAAGAAAAAGCCGAACTACAGGGTGCTTTTGTTGAAATAGCCCATTTTTTCAAATATTAGAAACAAACATGAATTCACTGATTTGTCTTCCTGAAAATAAGAACTCATATCTGATACACATGCTGTATTGATTTCTGAATTTTATTTTAAATAAGTATAACCTCACATTTGGACCAAAGCCCATTTTTCGCCCACCAAAAGAAAAATAAAGGAATTCTCAATTCCTTTCAGTCTTATTTTAGCACAGAATGTGAGTTTAATCAGCCTTCTCTGTGAGCATCATCAATATTCCTGCTGATGATAGTTCGCTTCATTTTATTGCATTGTGGAAGAGAAAATGTAAAATTGATCAGTCTGCATATCAGCGCTGTTGCAAAGTGCCACCTCACACAGAACCTGATGGCTGAAGTTCTCCCAAAAGCTTTCAGCGTCGGCGCTGAATACAAACCAGGCGGCGAAATGTAAAAGAAACAGCCGCTCGCCGTTTGTTTGCCCACTTCTCGTCTCTGCTTCAACAAAGATCCATTTGTAAAGACGCTTTCTGTCTTTGACAATCCATCCAGGAGTTCAGCACCCTCCAGGGAGACAAAGACGTGACAAATACTGGACTCCCTCCCGGCTTCATTGAGCTGTGGAGAGCATGTTTAATGACGCTGAGAGATCTGACCCGTGTGTGGTACGAGGGGGGCCGACCCGCGACCCCTCTTAAGAGCGCCGACGTGCAGCTGAAAGAACGAGTGAATCAAAAACAAGAGAACAGGGAACTACCATTGTTAGTTAAGAGCCAAAATATAATTATTGAATGAGGACCAGAAGCTTTCATCTTTGTTCAATGTTCAATACAACTGCAGAATGTTGTGTAAAAGCAATAACAAACTCAAGGTCGTGCTGACGACAGCGCGGCGGCGCCGCTCGCCACAAAGCAGCGCTCGTCTCCTGCAGGTTTGCTTAATGAAGAGCCACTCTGACCTTATAACCGCTGTGCGTCTCGTCCCGCCAGGTCCCGAAGGTGCCAACCTGTTCATCTACCACCTGCCCCAGGAGTTTGGAGACCAGGACATACTCCAGATGTTCATGCCTTTCGGAAACGTGGTCTCTGCCAAAGTCTTCATCGACAAACAGACAAACCTTAGCAAGTGCTTCGGTACGGCAGCAGCGCAGGCGTCAGCGTGCGCCTGCGGTTATCTGTCGTCTGTCTTTGCTCGCTGTGGTTCAGTTCAGGCTGCGTCCTCTGAAGGACAACGAGTTCAGTCCCTCAGAGGACGTGAAGGCTGAGCTGGATGCCGTGTTCGTGTCACATGAGGAGTCTAATAATCCGTTTCTGACTGCATTCACTTCAGCTAATTACAGCTGGAAAACTTTTCTCACACGGCGATGCTCATATGACGTGAACACGGCAAGAGGTGGTCCTGCCAAGAATATTAACGAGCTCAGGCTCAACTCGTCAGCTCACGAAGGCAGAAGTGCTCAGGTTTAACTCAGCTGGTGGACACAGCTCGTTTGCAAACTTCATTTACATCCTTCACCGGCTGTTTCCAACGTGTGAAACACTTTGTGTCACACGTTCCATAGTTTCCTGAACATCTTCTCAGCTGGAAAATTCTGAAGAAGGTTCCTGGAAATGGCACCAATTATAGGAAAAATAAGATCAATGCTAATTCAGTATTGTCTTTTTGTACATGAGCTGCAAACATGTACAAGTTGTCCACAAGGAAGAGCACAGAGGCCGGACAGGGAGAATAAATATTCCAGTTGTACATTAAAATTGACTCCAGTTTAAACGAGTCTGGAAGTTTTTGCAGCTCAAATATTTTAGCAGGTCTTTCAAGGAAATTCTGGGAATCAATAACTCGTCTGTACAAACTCAACAGAGCTAACTAAACTCAATGAATGAATGTCTCTGTTTTCTCCACGAAGAGCACCAAAGTGCACACTTCTTTCCAGGAAATTATTAGGAAATTAAGGGACTCATCAAATAAAGCCCTCCTCAAAACGTCCACTCGAACGTTTTCCTGCATTTCCAGGCTTAAAGCTCCAGTTTGGGGCATTTATCTACTGGCAGAACTGGAAAATAATATTCAGAATCATGTTTTAATCAGTGTAAAATCAGCTGACAATCAGAATCGTTGTGTCTACAGAGGGAGGAGGTCCAAACACTGACTTTAGCCTCACTGCTAGATGTCACTGAATCCTTCACACTGCTCTTTACTGAGGTGAAAAGAATATTTTGAACGCTGCAGGAAACAAGAGACGGACTGAAAATGGGTTGTGAAATATGGCGGGCTGCAAAGAAATACCAGTTATGTCCCCCAAAACTCAGGCAAAGGAGATCAGAGTTAAAATGAGACCAGCATTGAACTCAAAGGGATCCTCCCCTGAACTGGGACAGTGTTAAAATTTTCCCCGACAGGAAAACAGAGTAAAAACGCTTCAAGGTGAAATGCATTTAAGTGTGCTGGTGATTTTCATTTGCATAGCATTTGTCTGCGTTGACAGCAGAACCTAAATATAATGCATCTCCATTCCTCACGTAGCAACTAAGGGAAACAGAAATAAATCAAGCATGGATGCGGGAGAGAAGACAGACAGACAGACGGGCGGCAGTGATACTGTCAGAAAATGGATTGTGAGGACGGATGTGAGACAAGCGAGACGAGCAGTTTACTGTCAGTTTTAGAGGTTGCAGATTTTACAAGAAGAAGCGAAGTGTGCACAAAGATGACTTTGTGAGAGACAGCGAGAAAATAAAACACAATATAACCTCAGTCTGCTCCAAAATCCTTTGTTTGTCAAGTTTTTGGTCAAAATCTGTCTGATCTGAGCAGATTCTGTGGTTTCATTGTCTTTTGCTGGATTTTTTTAATTGTTGCAGGACTTCACTTCTTCTGCAGACTCATTGGAAGCGTCGCATTTGTTTTCCAAAAGCTTTATTCTTTATTTTGTTGATGCAACAGCCAGTTCTCCTCCAGGAGTCATTGAAGTTTAATTGTTTCTTATGGTGAACCAGGGCTGTGATTTAATGTAGGTGTAATCCAGATAAATCAGATCTCCAGACACAGAAACGCGGTGAGGGTGCCTCGTGTAGCACTTCGACTTCAGTTTATTAGTACACCTTCAGTTTGAGACAGTAATTCCTGTAAATAATCTCACTGGACTCAGCTTTTGTTTTATATTAAGTGGCTGTTTTATGGCACAAAACAAGAAATGAAAATTCATGTTAGACAGGAAATAATGAGGATTATGGGATATGCTGAGAGAGAGGCAACCACTCATCTCAGCCATGGTCTCATTATATCATCCATATATCATCCATTGTTTCTTGAATTTATCATGGAGCATTAGCAGACACAGGCTAGTGAAGACAGCCTGGATATGATGGCTAGCTAACGTTTGCTTGTTGGCTATCTTAGCTAACAGGTTAGCAACATTTATTGTGCTCCTGTCTTGCAGAAAAATTACGGAAAAAGCTAACTCAGGGTGGACGCTAGCTGGATTCATGACCTCAAAATGTCACAAATTTGGAAGCGTTGATGTATTAGTCCAGAAAATGACCCATAATGTAGCCTAAATTAGCTATCTGTATAGCGTAACATTTAATGTAATGGTCCACTAGCAGGAGAAGATAGATAAAAGCAGCAAACAGCTCCTTTTTATCAAATCAAATCAAATTGTAATATTGCTAATTTTGGATTTTATTAAGATGTTTGTCCACCTAGCTGTTAGAAATATCTGTGCTCCGTTCGCTAGCTAACGTAGCTAGCTAGCTTGCAAACGTAAGCTAACTCTAGCCGACACTAGCTTACTTTCACCCATGTAGCTCCAAATTAGACCAGCCAGTGTTAATTGGTTGAACAGTAACTAAGTGTTTTATTACGCTTCCTGTTGTATGTTCAGTGCCATGTGGAAAAAGCAGCATTGTCACGTTCTTCTCCACCTGTCCTCCACCAGGCTTCGTCAGCTACGACAATCCAGTGTCGGCACAGGCAGCCATCCAGGCCATGAACGGCTTCCAGATCGGCATGAAGCGGCTGAAGGTGCAGCTGAAGCGCTCCAAGAACGACAGCAAACCGTACTGATCTTAGCACTAGGGTCTATCTGCTCCCCATGTTAGCACTGCTAGGGTAAGTCCCCCCACAAAAAATGAAAATGAAAAAAAAAAAAAAAAAA